>JBAMJV010003502.1:2500-7500 GCA_037951105.1 Echinarachnius parma
CTAACCCTAACCCTAACCCTAACCCTAACCCTAACCCTAACCCTAACCCTAACCCTAACCTAACCCTAACCCTAACCCTAACCCTAACCCTAACCCTAACCCTAACCCTAACCCTAACCCTAACCCTAACCCTAACCCTAACCCTAACCCTAACCCTAACCCTAACCTAACCCTAACCCTAACCCTAACCCTAACCCTAACCCTAACCCTAACCCTAACCCTAACCCTAACCCTAACCCTAACCCTAACCCTAACCCTAACCCTAACCCTAACCCTAACCCTAACCCTAACCCTAACCCTAACCCTAACCCTAACCTAACCCTAACCCTAACCCTAACCCTAACCCTAACCCTAACCCTAACCCTAACCCTAACCCTAACCCTAACCCTAACCCTAACCCTAACCCTAACCCTAACCTAACCCTAACCCTAACCCTAACCCTAACCCTAACCTAACCCTAACCCTAACCCTAACCCTAACCCTAACCCTAACCCTAACCCTAACCCTAACCCTAACCCTAACCCTAACCCTAACCCTAACCCTAACCCTAACCCTAACCCTAACCCTAACCCTAACCCTAACCTAACCCTAACCCTAACCCTAACCCTAACCCTAACCCTAACCCTAACCCTAACCCTAACCCTAACCCTAACCCTAACCCTAACCCTAACCCTAACCCTAACCCTAACCCTAACCCTAACCCTAACCCTAACCCTAACCCTAACCCTAACCCTAACCCTAACCCTAACCCTAACCCTAACCCTAACCCTAACCCTAACCCTAACCCTAACCCTAACCCTAACCCTAACCCTAACCCTAACCCTAACCCTAACCCTAACCCTAACCCTAACCCTAACCCTAACCCTAACCCTAACCCTAACCCTAACCCTAACCCTAACCCTAACCCTAACCTAACCCTAACCCTAACCCTAACCCTAACCCTAACCCTAACCCTAACCCTAACCCTAACCCTAACCCTAACCCTAACCCTAACCTAACCCTAACCCTAACCCTAACCCTAACCCTAACCCTAACCCTAACCCTAACCCTAACCCTAACCCTAACCCTAACCCTAACCCTAACCCTAACCCTAACCCTAACCCTAACCCTAAACCCTAACCCTAACCCTAACCCTAACCCTACCCTAACCCTAACCCTAACCCTAACCCTAACCCTAACCCTAACCCTAACCCTAACCCTAACCCTAACCCTAACCCTAACCCTAACCCTAACCCTAACCTAACCCTAACCCTAACCCTAACCCTAACCCTAACCCTAACCCTAACCCTAACCCTAACCCTAACCCTAACCCTAACCCTAACCCTAACCCTAACCCTAACCCTAACCCTAACCCTAACCCTAACCCTAACCCTACCCTAACCCTAACCCTAACCCTAACCCTAACCCTAACCCTAACCCTAACCCTAACCCTAACCCTAACCCTAACCCTAACCCTAACCCTAACCCTAACCCTAACCCTAACCCCTAACCCTAACCCTAACCCTAACCCTAACCCTAACCCTAACCCTAACCCTAACCCTAACCCTAACCCTAACCCTAACCCTAACCCTAACCCTAACCCTAACCCTAACCCTAACCCTAACCCTAACCCTAACCCTAACCCTAACCCTAACCCTAACCCTAACCCTAACCCTAACCCTAACCCTAACCCTAACCCTAACCCTAACCCTAACCCTAACCCTAACCCTAACCCTAACCCTAACCCTAACCCTAACCCTAACCCTAACCCTAACCCTAACCCTAACCCTAACCCTAACCCTAACCCTAACCCTAACCCTAACCCTAACCCTAACCCTAACCCTAACCCTAACCCTAACCCTAACCCTAACCCTAACCCTAACCCTAACCCTAACCCTAACCCTAACCCTAACCCTAACCCTAACCCTAACCCTAACCCTAACCCTAACCCTAACCCTAACCCTAACCCTAACCCTAACCCTAACCCTAACCCTAACCCTAACCCTAACCCTAACCCTAACCCTAACCCTAACCCTAACCCTAACCCTAACCCTAACCCTAACCCTAACCCTAACCCTAACCCTAACCCTAACCCTAACCCTAACCCTAACCCTAACCCTAACCCTAACCCTAACCCTAACCCTAACCCTAACCCTAACCCTAACCCTAACCCTAACCCTAACCCTAACCCTAACCTAACCCTAACCCTAACCCTAACCCTAACCCTAACCCTAACCCTAACCCTAACCCTAACCCTAACCCTAACCCTAACCCTAACCCTAACCCTAACCCTAACCCTAACCCTAACCCTAACCCTAACCCTAACCCTAACCCTAACCCTAACCCTAACCCTAACCCTAACCCTAACCCTAACCCTAACCCTAACCCTAACCCTAACCCTAACCCTAACCCTAACCCTAACCCTAACCCTAACCCTAACCCTAACCCTAACCCTAACCCTAACCCTAACCCTAACCCTAACCCTAACCCTAACCCTAACCCTAACCCTAACCCTAACCCTAACCCTAACCCTAACCCTAACCCTAACCCTAACCCTAACCCTAACCCTAACCCTAACCCTAACCCTAACCCTAACCCTAACCCTAACCCTAACCCTAACCCTAACCCTAACCCTAACCCTAACCCTAACCCTAACCCTAACCCTAACCCTAACCCTAACCCTAACCCTAACCCTAACCCTAACCCTAACCCTAACCCTAACCCTAACCCTAACCCTAACCCTAACCCTAACCCTAACCCTAACCCTAACCCTAACCCTAACCCTAACCCTAACCCTAACCCTAACCCTAACCCTAACCCTAACCCTAACCCTAACCCTAACCCTAACCCTAACCCTAACCCTAACCCTAACCCTAACCCTAACCCTAACCCTAACCCTAACCCTAACCCTAACCCTAACCCTAACCCTAACCCTAACCCTAACCCTAACCCTAACCCTAACCCTAACCCTAACCCTAACCCTAACCCTAACCCTAACCCTAACCCTAACCCTAACCCTAACCCTAACCCTAACCCTAACCCTAACCCTAACCCTAACCCTAACCCTAACCCTAACCCTAACCCTAACCCTAACCCTAACCCTAACCCTAACCCTAACCCTAACCCTAACCCTAACCCTAACCCTAACCCTAACCCTAACCCTAACCCTAACCCTAACCCTAACCCTAACCCTAACCCTAACCCTAACCCTAACCCTAACCCTAACCCTAACCCTAACCCTAACCCTAACCCTAACCCTAACCCTAACCCTAACCCTAACCCTAACCCTAACCCTAACCCTAACCCTAACCCTAACCCTAACCCTAACCCTAACCCTAACCCTAACCCTAACCCTAACCCTAACCCTAACCCTAACCCTAACCCTAACCCTAACCCTAACCCTAACCCTAACCCTAACCCTAACCCTAACCCTAACCCTAACCCTAACCCTAACCCTAACCCTAACCCTAACCCTAACCCTAACCCTAACCCTAACCCTAACCCTAACCCTAACCCTAACCCTAACCCTAACCCTAACCCTAACCCTAACCCTAACCCTAACCCTAACCCTAACCCTAACCCTAACCCTAACCCTAACCCTAACCCTAACCCTAACCCTAACCCTAACCCTAACCCTAACCCTAACCCTAACCCTAACCCTAACCCTAACCCTAACCCTAACCCTAACCCTAACCCTAACCCTAACCCTAACCCTAACCCTAACCCTAACCCTAACCCTAACCCTAACCCTAACCCTAACCCTAACCCTAACCCTAACCCTAACCCTAACCCTAACCCTAACCCTAACCCTAACCCTAACCCTAACCCTAACCCTAACCCTAACCCTAACCCTAACCCTAACCCTAACCCTAACCCTAACCCTAACCCTAACCCTAACCCTAACCCTAACCCTAACCCTAACCCTAACCCTAACCCTAACCCTAACCCTAACCCTAACCCTAACCCTAACCCTAACCCTAACCCTAACCCTAACCCTAACCCTAACCCTAACCCTAACCCTAACCCTAACCCTAACCCTAACCCTAACCCTAACCCTAACCCTAACCCTAACCCTAACCCTAACCCTAACCCTAACCCTAACCCTAACCCTAACCCTAACCCTAACCCTAACCCTAACCCTAACCCTAACCCTAACCCTAACCCTAACCCTAACCCTAACCCTAACCCTAACCCTAACCCTAACCCTAACCCTAACCCTAACCCTAACCCTAACCCTAACCCTAACCCTAACCCTAACCCTAACCCTAACCCTAACCCTAACCCTAACCCTAACCCTAACCCTAACCCTAACCCTAACCCTAACCCTAACCCTAACCCTAACCCTAACCCTAACCCTAACCCTAACCCTAACCCTAACCCTAACCCTAACCCTAACCCTAACCCTAACCCTAACCCTAACCCTAACCCTAACCCTAACCCTAACCCTAACCCTAACCCTAACCCTAACCCTAACCCTAACCCTAACCCTAACCCTAACCCTAACCCTAACCCTAACCCTAACCCTAACCCTAACCCTAACCCTAACCCTAACCCTAACCCTAACCCTAACCCTAACCCTAACCCTAACCCTAACCCTAACCCTAACCCTAACCCTAACCCTAACCCTAACCCTAACCCTAACCCTAACCCTAACCCTAACCCTAACCCTAACCCTAACCCTAACCCTAACCCTAACCCTAACCCTAACCCTAACCCTAACCCTAACCCTAACCCTAACCCTAACCCTAACCCTAACCCTAACCCTAACCCTAACCCTAACCCTAACCCTAACCCTAACCCTAACCCTAACCCTAACCCTAACCCTAACCCTAACCCTAACCCTAACCCTAACCCTAACCCTAACCCTAACCCTAACCCTAACCCTAACCCTAACCCTAACCCTAACCCTAACCCTAACCCTAACCCTAACCCTAACCCTAACCCTAACCCTAACCCTAACCCTAACCCTAACCCTAACCCTAACCCTAACCCTAACCCTAACCCTAACCCTAACCCTAACC
>JBAMJV010003502.1:10000-82500 GCA_037951105.1 Echinarachnius parma
AAATTGTGCTATGAAGGTGTTAGGCTGAATAAGCAAATTAAAGCTGCTTATTATATTGTAAATAGAGTATCAGTGTCGCAATAATGTTTGAATGTAATACGTCAAAACACAACATTAATAATACCCCTATATTCTCTATATTCTATATAGAGAAGAGGGAGAAGACATAAGGCAAGATGGGAATATGGAAATGAAAGAAACGGGAGAGGGGAAGAGAAATATGAAGGGGGGGACACAGATAGAAATATGAGAGGGAGATAGATGGAGGGAAGGAGAGGGTGATTAATAAAGGTAGCTCTAAATGGGATGGGGAGGGGTCGCTGACCTATAGCAGCAGGCAATATAAAATGTATGAGGCATATCCAGTAACCTGGATTTTAAGGGGGTTACATCCTCCTCTCTCAAATTATGGTTTACCCCTGTAAACCACTCTTAACTATTTGCATAATTACTGATCTCCAAAGATCCTACGCTTTAATTCAAAGAACAAACCAAGTGAGTTTGCTCGCTTAACAATCACCAGCTCTCCCAAAATATCATATTGCATGCGCGATGGCGGCTTAGTTGAGCGTGCTGAGCGCCGGATGGATTGCGGTTCAGGTTCAGTTTCCTGCACCTCATTCCTACTTTCTACTATATCCATCTCCTCATTTGGGGAGGACATATAATCTTCAATACCGGGATCTAATTCTTGGGGATCGGGGCTATCTACAGGGCTTACTTCCCCTCTGTCTTCCTCTGCACACTCCCCTCTCAAATCGGAGTCCGCCTCATCACTAGAGGTGCTATGCAGGGGAGACTGAGCTTGGATTATCACTAATGGGAATACAATCTGGGTCCTCAGTTTGGAGTTCATCACCATCATTATTAGTTTCACTAATTTGATCCTCTGAGCCTATTGACTCCTCAACATCTTGAGGAATGGCCTCACTCGGACCATTTGATTGCTCATCTGATGGTTCATCAATGGAATCAGAGGATTCTGGGTCAGTGCGGGCCTCATTAGGAGCATGAGGTTGCTCAGTGTTGGGGCCTTCAGACACCGTCTGTGGGAGGGGTTTCAGAGACTGGGCATCCTTGAATAGAAGTGAGAGGATGCTCATTACCGGGATGCAGAGGCTCCTCATCTTGCTCTTCTAACTCACCTCCCTCTATATCTACTAAGTGAGGTATTGATTGTACTTCGCTTATATCATCACTAGGAATGAATTCTGGGGCATTTATATTCAAACCATGGGTAGGTCTAGCGCGGGGTTCGAGAGGGATGAGTAAGTCCATTCCTTCAAAACTAGTATCTGAGTCAGCGTCATACTCACTACTTTCGCCACGAGGGTAGGGGACTTTAGACCGGGTGCGGTCGGCAGGGGCCTTAGGTTTTCTTTTCCTCTTTGGCATGGGGTCAGTGGTCTCATTAAGGTACTCAATAGGGAGGAGGAGGTTTCTGTGGAGGGTACGAGTCCTCCCATTTCCATTCTCTGGGGCGACAACATAAACAGGCATGTTGGGATTAATGCGGCTTATGACCACCTGGGGGTCAGGACACCATTTGTCTGCCAATTTGTGCTTACCTGTGAGGTTCACATTCCGGACCAATACTCGATCGCCTGATTTTAAGTCATTCGCGCGCACCTTGGCATCATATCGGGTTTTGTTCGCAGCTGCGGACTTAGCTGACGCGGCGGAGGCTAGTTTGTAGGCGCGGGTAAGCTGCTCACGCAATCCTTGAACATACTTCACATGACCTGTTCCTGTGATATTGTCAGGACTGGTGCCAAATTTGAGGTCAACAGGTAGTCTTGCCTCCCTACCAAACATTAGGAAGTAAGGAGAGAAACCAGTGCTGTCATTTTTGGAGCAATTGTATGCATGCACAAGTGAGCTTACATACTTACTCCAATTCACTTTCTTCTCCTCCTCAAGCGTTCCCAGCATGCTCAATAGCGTCCTGTTGAACCTCTCTGGCTGTGGATCTCCCTGGGAGTGATAGGGAGTGGTTCAAGACTTTTGGATCCCTAGCAGCCTCGATAGTTCGCGAATTACCTTGCCCTCAAAGTCCCTACCTTGGTCGGAATGAAGCCACTGGGGAAGCCCGTAGTGGACAAAGAAGTTCTCCCACAAGACCTTGGCTACTGTAGTTGCCGTTTGGTCTCTTGTGGGAAACGCTTGTGCATACCTGGTGTAGTGGTCAGTCACCACAAGTATAGACTTCTTGTTTGTACTGTCGGGTTCCAAAGACAAGAAGTCCATACACACGAGTTATCGGGGGCTGGTGGTATGTATGCTCACTAGGGGAGCAGAGGGGCGTTGGGGGGTTTTACGTGCTACGCACCGAGGGCAATGTTTGATCCACTCTATGATCTCGGCTCCCATCTTGGGCCAGTAGAATCTGTCTCTCGCTAGAGCTACCGACTTTTCTGTGCCTAGATGGCCTACCTCATTATGCATGCCTCTCATGGCCTGGGGGCGATGCTTAGGGGGCAGCATTAGTTGGTAGTGGCCACTACCTAACGGGTCAGTAAATGATCTATACAGGACTCCCTTCACGTAGGACCAAGTTATTAAACTCCCTAAACATAAGACGGGCATCCTGTGGGATGTTCAATAGTGAAGGGGGTCAATGTTAGGGTCAGCCTTCTGCGCCTGCGCCCAATCTACCCTATTCAAGTCTGAGCCCTTCGCATAGAGGGCTGGGATTCGTTCTGCGCTAGCGCACATTGATTCAATGTAGGGCTGATTGTCTAGGGAGGGGGAATTATGGTGGCTTTCATTTACATACTGAGGGGTGGCAAGATGTGTCTTGCAAAGGGCAGTTACAGATTCGTGGTATACCACATTCTCGGCAGCGCTTGGGGATGCATGTAGTCTAGCTTCTAGTTCACTAATAGTCCACTGCTGGCGAGCCTCATAGTCCTCATCCAGACTTGGGTGATGAGGTCTGCGGGAGAGAGCATCTGCTTCGATGTTCATCTTTCCTGGTTTGTAGTGGATAGAGAAATCGAAGCTGGAGAGGGCAGCGAGCCACCTATGACCTGTAGCGTCCAACTTAGCGGAAGTCAAGACGTAGGTAAGGGGATTGTTATCAGTCATGACTTTGGTCCCCTTTGCCTGATATAGGTAGTCACGGATCTTATTTGTCAGCCTTCTGCGCCTGCGCCCAATCTACCCTATTCAAGTCTGAGCCCTTCGCATAGAGGGCTGGGATCGCTTCTGCGCTAGGGATGAGTAAGTCCATTCCTTCAAAACTAGTATCTGAGTCAGCGTCATACTCACTACTTTCGCCACGAGGGTGGGGGACTTTAGACCGGGTGCGGTCGGCAGGGGCCTTAGGTTTTTCTTTTCCTCTTTGGCATGGGGTCAGTGGTCTCATTAAGGTACTCAATAGGGAGGAGGAGGTTTCTGTGGAGGGTACGAGTCCTCCCATTTCCATTCTCTGGGGCGACAACATAAACAGGCATGTTGGGATTAATGCGGCTTATGACCACCTGGGGGGTCAGGACACCATTTGTCTGCCAATTTGTGCTTACCTGTGAGGTTCACATTCCGGACCAATACTCGATCGCCTGATTTTAAGTCATTCGCGCGCACCTTGGCATCATATCGGGTTTTGTTCGCAGCTGCGGACTTAGCTGACGCGGCGGAGGCTAGTTTGTAGGCGCGGGTAAGCTGCTCACGCAATCCTTGAACATACTTCACATGACCTGTTCCTGTGATATTGTCAGGACTGGTGCCAAATTTGAGGTCAACAGGTAGTCTTGCCTCCCTACCAAACATTAGGAAGTAAGGAGAGAAACCAGTGCTGTCATTTTTGGAGCAATTGTATGCATGCACAAGTGAGCTTACATACTTACTCCAATTCACTTTCTTCTCCTCCTCAAGCGTTCCCAGCATGCTCAATAGCGTCCTGTTGAACCTCTCTGGCTGTGGATCTCCCTGGGGGTGATAGGGAGTGGTTCAAGACTTTTGGATCCCTATCAGCCTCGATAGTTCGCGAATTACCTTGCCCTCAAAGTCCCTACCTTGGTCGGAATGAAGCCGCTGGGGAAGCCCGTAGTGGACAAAGAAGTTCTCCCACAAGACCTTGGCTACTGTAGTTGCCGTTTGGTCTCTTGTGGGAAACGCTTGTGCATACCTGGTGTAGTGGTCAGTCACCACAAGTATAGACTTCTTGTTTGTACTGTCGGGTTCCAAGGACAAGAAGTCCATACACACGAGTTATCGGGGGCTGGTGGTATGTATGCTCACTAGGGGAGCAGAGGGGCGTTGGGGGGGGGGGGGGGGGTTACGTGCTACGCACCGAGGGCAATGTTTGATCCACTCTATGATCTCGGCTCCCATCTTGGGCCAGTAGAATCTGTCTCTCGCTAGAGCTACCGACTTTTCTGTGCCTAGATGGCCTACCTCATTATGTATGCCCCTCATGGCCTGGGGGCGATGCTTAGGGGGCAGCACTAGTTGGTAGTGGCCACTACCTAACGGGTCAGTAAATGATGTATACAGGACTCCCTTCACGTAGGACCAATTTATTAAACTCCCTAAACATAAGACGGGCTTCCTGTGGGATGTTCAATAGTGAAGGGGGTCAATGATAGGGTCAGCCTTCTGCGCCTGCGCCCAATCTACCCTATTCAAGTCTGAGCCCTTCGCATAGAGGGCTGGGATCGCTTCTGCGCTAGCGCACATTGATTCAATGTAGGGGTGATTGTCTAGGGAGGGGGAATTATGGTGGCTTTCATTTACATACTGAGGGGTGGCAAGATGTGTCTTGCAAAGGGCAGTTACAGATTCGTGGTATACCACATTCTCGGCAGCGCTTGGGGATGCATGTAGTCTAGCTTCTAGTTCACTAATCTTCCACTGCTGGCGAGCCTCATAGTCCTCATCCACACTTGGGTGATGAGGTCTGCGGGAGAGAGCATCTGCTTCGATGTTCATCTTTCCTGGTTTGTAGTGGATAGAGAAATCGAAGCTGGAGAGGGCAGCGAGCCACCTATGACCTGTAGCGTCCAACTTAGCGGAAGTCAAGACGTAGGTAAGGGGGTTGTTATCAGTCATGACTTTGGTCCCCTTTGCCTGATATAGGTAGTCACGGAACTTATTTGTTACCGCCCACTTGAGGGCGAGGAACTCCAGCTTATGGGCCGGATAGTTTTTCTCACTGGGCGACAGGCCTCTACTACCATAAGCAACTGGACGGAGCTTCCCATCATGCTCCTGGTAAAGGACTCCTCCGAGCCCGTCTCGACTGGCGTCGACGTGGAGGACAAATGGCCTGTTAAGATCAGCAAAGGCAAGCACCGGGGCTGACATCAATCTAGATTTCAACGTCTCGAATGCTTCCTCGCATTCCGCAGTCCAGATGTCGCTGATGGGGTCAGTTGCTTTCCTTGCATTTGGATCGATTGGGGTTTTCCTAGCTGGGCTGCCTCTTTTCTTGGGGTAGACGCACCCACTAGTGAGTGCATTTAGGGGACGGGCAGTTTTGGCGTAATCTTTGATAAAGCGCCGATAGTAGCTAGCGAAACCAAGAAATGATTTAACGTGCTTTACGTTTTCAGGTCTTGGCCAAGACTTAAGGGCATTCACCTTGTCAGGGTCGGTTTGCACCCCTTCCTCAGAAACAACATGGCCGAGATATTTGACTGATCTGCAGCCAAATTGACACTTCTCGGGGGATACCTTCAGTCCGAATTGTTGGAGACGGTCAAGCACGCGTGCTAGCCGCTCCTCCATCTCACCAAGGGTCTTGGAAAAGATGATGAGGTCGTCCATGTATACTAATACCTCTATCATGTTCAAGCCTGACATACACTTTTCCATCAATCTTTGAAACATGGCAGGAGCTCCTTTCACACCTTGGGGCATGCGTTCAAATTGATAGAACCCAAGAGGGCAAGTGAAAGCGGTTTTTTCCTTATCGCGCTCACGCATGGGGATTTGGTAAACCAGACTTCAGATCGATAACAGAAAACCATTTGCTGCCGTTGAGGCAGTCGATGGCCTCCTGTATCAGGGTATCAGGGACACCGCGTACTGATCAGGGATCGTACGTGCGTTGAGCGTACGGTAATCGACGCACATCCTAATGGTACCGTTCTTTTTCCTGACTAGAACGATAGGGGAGGCGTATGGGCTCTTAGATTCAGTTATTATATTGTTATCTAACAGCTGTTGGAGGTGTAATTGGAGGTCTTTTAGATCAGAGGGAGGGACTCTCCGTGATCGCTCTCGGAATGGTGTGTCTTCTGTGACACGGATTTCATGATTTGCATGGCTAGTGCTCCCTAAATCAAAATCATGCCGAGAGAACACATTGCTCCTTTGCCTACACTGGGCAAGGAGACGTTCCTTCCATTCTGGTGGGATAGGACCCCATGTAATGGGTAGATCACTAACATCACATGGTGTGGGAGGGGTGTCTTTGGTTTGTTCTGTATGTACTGCCGACGAGAAAGCATGTACGCTTTCATCTAAACTTACTGGGGAATCATGGGGAACTTGGCGGCACCATTCAGGGACGAACACATCGGCTAATGGGCAGTTCCTATTTATAGTGACAGGGTTTGGGTTGTTGTTCACTACTAAAACACTAATCTTACAAACTGATCCTCCGTCCAATTCTAGTACTGAGGGGACAACATCGACACCTTCTGGTAACCTATTTGGGGAGTGAGGTTCAAGTGCAACAGTGACTGGGGCTCGGAAAACGTTCCTTATATGGCCCGTAATGGTCTGGCGACTACCAGGCGGGATCTGGATGGGGCGGCCTTTCTTGTTCCTAACAACGCCTAGCTTGCCGTCACTAGGAAGCTGTTCTGCTTTGGACAATTTCTTGTAGACGTCTCTACAAACACTACTGATAGTGAGGGTTTGGGCGAATCGGTCACCCGCAATCCTCTTGCAGGATTCGAAACAGTTTCGGAAGAGGCCTGAATTTGTTCCAACTACAAGAGAATGACATCTCTGCTGCTGGGGCTCGGGGACAACTAAAGCGAGCGTACTAAACTGGGTCCCAGTGCCGCTGAACGAGCGCTCGAATCCTATGTTTACATATGCCCATCCCAGGTATGGTATGGTCCCATCTCCACCATGGAACAAAACAAGATCTTTCAAGGGGTGTAATTCCTTGTTTAATTGATTGAAGAGGCTCTGGTGGATCAAAGTGACTTGGGACCCACTGTCAATGAGACATGTCGCCTCCTTCCCATCTACCCAGACCCTGGGGGTTATTTGGTCTCCAACGAGTCCTATCGGGACATCACTTTCCTTATCTCCATTTGCGGGGTGTGGTTTCCTACTTTCAATTGATTGGGCTACTGGGTCCCCTTTCCCAGTCGCCCTTTCCCGTTTCCCTGGCTTCCAAGAATGAACTTAACCAGTCTCTTATTCAAAACGTCAGGGGATACGGTATTGGCGCAGTTCCTACTAATGGGACCTTCTTCCCCACATTTGAAGCATATCACTGATAATTGCTGGGGAAAATGGGTGTGGGGTGGTGCTTGAGGGGCAGGGGATTGGGGGGCAGCGGGCAATATAAAATGTATGAGGCATATCCAGTAACCTGAATTTTAAGGGGGTTACACAAAGTAAAACATGGATTATAATACTGTGCAAATTAAAAAACTAATAAGTTAAAATAGAAATTTGTTATCGCCTACTAAAGCAAAATGTATGACCTAATCAAAGAACTCGTATAACAATAGCTTTCCATAATGTTTAAGTCCAAGTTAGTGGTAATTTTGACTTTGTCTTTGCGTGTCCCACCCCCCCCCCCCCCCCCCCTTTCCTGCCTGGTAGCGACTTAAAAGCAACATCATGTCGGATTCCGCATCCTAATGTTTCATTTATCGATACTAAATTTCGCTTTTACTTCCGATTTTTTTTACAAACAGTTAAATTAAAGCATGCAAGTTTAAACCTTGCATTTGACCTTTTATCAGTATTGTTTCACCTTCGAACCAGTCCGCACAGCGTGTTTTTGCAACTATACAAACCTCAACCAGTACTCAATTAGATATGTAAAGATAGTTTCCTTGTTTGACATGCATTCTCAAGTTCAGACAAATTAATGCCACAACAAACAAAAATATCAAGCTGGCGACATGCTTAAATTCAGCGTGCTAGAGGATTAATATAATACAAGAAAAAACATCAATCTCACATAATTATACTAATTCATGGGCCCATTTCCTTTTCATATTAATATAAAAATATTTGCATTGCGCCTAACTAACATAAATTAAATAAATGTTTGGTGTGTTTGGTGTGTGAACATTAAGTTTACACACGTAATACAATGAATGGTCCACAGTTTCGGTTGCTGCTGCTAGACTAGTCAAATGATCATAAAGATTTGATGTTATTTCAATTGTATTGAATTGAAAGATTGTATTGTAAATATACGGCAGAATAATTTCAATATAACAAAACAAAGGAAATGGAACTATTTATTCAGCTAGATATACAAGACTATAATGCTGAGTTTCAAGTCCTTCTTTTATCTTGTATTATTAGAAAATTATCTTTACTTGGAATCGGAGAACATACTCGTAAAGTGTGGCGCCATAAAGTGCATTGGTGTATAAACTGCATGCATCATATCGGCTGTATGTTTATGAAGCAACGAACGTTGAGGGCGTAAACACGAAGGCAACAAGTCTCACATCATACGTCATACTGCGCGCTAATCTTGGAAACTTTTATGGACTGGCTAAAATGGAATTCCGGGATACGTTTAGTCTAGGATCGAGACCCTCGATCGCATGCTGAACATAGCGCGACCAACGAGAGAGGTCTGCGTAACATCTGTTCAGTGATCGCTGCTCACGAGGCCTCGGCTGGCAGCCATCACTGCTGTTGTGCAGATCTCTCTCGTTGGCGGCTATCTATTATGGGTGGTGGGATTATTTTTAGCATGCGATCGAGGGTCTTAGATTATAGACTACAAAATACCCAGCATTCCATGTTAGCCAGTCCATGAAGTTTCCCTAACCGGCCATGTTTGCTGCGTGTTAAGGTTATTTATATACTACTTCTATGGTTAAGGTTATTGGAAAATTAGCGCGCAGTGCGTAGATTCTCTTCTAGTTATTTATATACTACTTCTATGGGTCTAGGCCCCCCCCCCCCCCCCCAACTCAAAATGGAAGTTGGCCAAATTTTCAATGAAGAGAACGTCTGATTTCTATGTTAATTAGACTGGCTGCCATGGTAATATTAGCGTAAATTCATTCATAATAATGCGCGGGCGCGAACTTCACAGTAGGGAAATCCATAGAAGTATGAATAAACAAACCAACCCGTTTATAACTAGAAGGCTCACTTAACGCGCGCAAGTCACGTGTCCCATAGACTTTGTACATGGGCAAGATGGCGGAGTGACACGATTTTTGAAGTTCCCGTGGACTACTTCTCTACGTCATCGCGTAGTGACCTAGAAATACTTGACCAATCATCATGCTATGCAGTGCGTAGACTATCGCGCCTATTTTCCTGCGCACTGTCCTAGATTTCATCACGCTTATGAGAACAATGGGAGCCATTGTGACGTATGCATATGAACTTGTTTTATTGACCTCGATCCCGTGATGACGCGTTTGAACTACTCTGTGATTGGTTAACTGTAGTTCCCAAGTAGCCCATAATGCAACCAGTAGTAGTCCCTTCCGGTGACCAAAAACCGCGTCACTCGGCCAGCAGTGACACCCCCTGGGGAAATCCCCTGTTTCTTGACTGTGCGCAATTAACTAAAATACCCACGGGGGTGTCACTGCTGCCAGAGTGCCGCGATTTTTGGTCATCGAAAGGAATACCACTACAGGTTGCATTATGGGATACTTGGGAATTACATAAACCAATCACAGAGCAGTTCATACGCGTCGTCACCAGATCGAGGTCAATAAAACAAGTTCATATGCATACGTCACCATAGATCCCATTGTTCTCAAGCGTGATATAAACGGGTTGGTTTGTTTATTCATACTTCTATGAAAATACCGTATTTGGTATTATCAAAGACGCTTAATGGAAAGACCGACCACTGGATCACAATTTGCTTGTCTTTGTACAAAGTGAATGGGCAGCGCGCGATGTCCTCAGTTAATGCGCGCAATTACAGTCCTGACGTCACAATGCAAATTGCACAGGGGGTTCCCCATATATTTGCAGTTGTTGTTGTTGCTGCTGGCTTAATGTGAACATAGAGTAACTATAATATAAAGACTAGAGAGTGAACTCGGCCAAAAAATCTGTCAAATTAGAAGCGATTTATCTAGGTCTTGAATATTCATGAGGCGCCGGATGATCCCATGTAATGCTATTTCTCACGTAAAAGTATTTGAAGTGTTTTGAAACTGTACAGCAGCGAAATTCTACTGAGCATGCGCAGTTCAACTTGCGCGCTGTATTTATATGATTTGCATATTTACGCACAAATTTTCTCATTAGCATATCATTATTATTCATGAGATGTTTTTTCTCTAATAAAAGCACGTGTAGTGTTTATGTACTACAATGTTGATTATGCTCTCCAATTATACAGTATGTTTTTTTTATAATTTCATCAGTTAACTATTTCCCTTTGCTAAATGTACCATGTACAGCTTTGAGTTCTAATTTAGTCTTCATATTAAAGACAAAAATCCTACTGTTATGGGGCCAATTGTGTATGGGGGTGTAAGTTGGCATGCTAAACTGTTTTATAATTGGTGGAAATTGTTCTTATGGATTAGGCAATTTAATGGTGTAGATTGTTGTCTTTATTGTCAACAAGACTAAAGAGCAGCAATTAAGTTGTTGACCCCCCCCCCCCCCCCCCCCCCCAAAAAAAAAAAAAAAAAAAACACCATCACTATCAAACTTATCACTGATTATAAACCATCACAACTTAATTGATGTCATTCGATCACCATCGTAGTCATATTATTACTGCACATGCATGTCATCATAGCCTGTATCTAATAAAGATTAAGTATGTAGGCCTGTCAGAATACACTTCTAAACAGCATTCACTTTTAATTACACACCCTCTCATACCACACATACATAAATATACATGATAAATGTTCATTATAGGTTTCCATTAACATTTAATTTAAAAACAACAACAGTCATATATAAATTAAACAGACCAAAGAAAATATAACCAACCCAGTATAACTCCGGGGAGAGGGTGGGGGGGGGGGGGGGGGGGGGCACGCTCCCCGATTATTTTACAAAAACAATAAAAGTCATATCTAGACCATAAAAAGATTATAAATGGGCCACTTGCCCCCATGCAATTATTTGACACAAAAAACTAGGAGAAAGATAAGACACAAATATAAGTCTGCCCCCACAACAATCTATATATGTGCCTTCCCAATCTTTTTGACCACACTATGTTACTGACCCCATATTTCTTCAATTTACATTTATAATTATGATCTTTTAATGCAAGTTATACAGTTCACTATTTGAAATCTCAAATTCAATTCAGTGTTGTTGTTTTTTTTTTCAAACAGAATTCGGACACAAAATGTACACATGAAATGTAAAGGCTAGCACCTAAAAGAGGCATGAATCAAGTAGCTTAATCGTCGAGTAGGCAGGTAAAGGCTGATTGGGGAAATATACACAATTTAACATTAAAATACATGCAGAGCAACTGAAACATTGCATTGAAAATAATAGCATCCAAACATGATAAAATACAATAAAATAATTGAGGTTCTACTATATACACATACACTTTGATATAAGATTAAAACGCCAACAAAATATTCTGTAACTAATAATTTGGTTAACAAAAAAAACAACATTATTTTGTTTAAAGTTACATGAATAATCAAAACTGTATAATTATACTTTTTAAAAAAAGAAGAATATATACACATTCACTAACAATAAATAAGTATACATGTTAATTCAATAAAGTACTAATTATTATATAATATGAGTTATGGTAGGGAGAATTGACAAATTCAAAACTATAGTCATATTGGAATTTACCAAAATGGGTTCATATAATCAAAATATAGATTACACAAGATGGATGGGGCAATGCAAGAAATTTATTTTGGTTGATTAAGTATATCAAATTATTGATTCATTATAGCTAAACTGTTTGAAATATTAACACCATAAATCCTGATGTATTAAGTCTGTGCAAAAGTATTCTGAAATAAATGAGAATGTTACTAACCCCTTTGCTACTATATGATAAATATTGCATCAATATATTGTTTAACAAAAACCATCTTTAAAGGGATAGTTGAGTTTTGGTTGAGAGGGCGCTACACAAAATAATTTTGTTGTGAGAAAATGAAAAACTGAGTGTCAAATTTGAAAGAGAATACAATTTTAATGGAAGAATAAACTTTATTTGATCAAAATCGGTTCAGAAACGGCTGAAATATCCATAAACATAACCATTTGTAATAATTGTGGGGCCCCACAAGAATCCGATAATTTTGAACCAGCCGTTAAAATTCGTTTTAGAATGCCTCCTCTTTTCAAAAGAGTTTTTTTAGATAGTTTTTTTATTATCTCTCTATCTAATTACTATTTTAACAAAACATCACATGCACAATATTTTATTTAAAATGGTTTAAACAAATGCATTTTTTGAAAGCGCCCTCTTCAGTTTAAACAGCTCTTTTTGAATGATAACAGGCTTTTTACTTAGTCATTTTAATTTTTTAATTCCTTTTGAGCATGGTGGAGTTATAATTATTAGCTAGTAATGTAATGGTGTAGGTTTTGATTACTAAAATTCAGTTTGACTTAAACTGTACTCTCTCTACCAGAACTCAACTATCACTTTTATAATTCCCGGCAGTAACTTGTGATTTAATTATTACATTAAAAAATGTGAATTTTTAAATATTTAATCTAATGAAGACTTTGTTAAAATGAACCAATACTTTAGCACCAGTAAAAAAAAAAATAATAACAAGGGTCGGTATTCAATTCAATACTTTAAAAAACAAATTTACTTAGCATTTTTCTAGGCTGAGAACTTGTATTAAAATCGTTTTTTTAGAATTTTACTTCAGTAAGTCTAAATTAAATATTTGAAGACATAATGACACCAAAATTTGGGCAACATTTTCAGTTGATGAAATAATCAAAGCTCAGTTTTGGCTAAGTAATCTACATTTTTACTTGTATGGAATCAATATACTGTCCCAGAATTAAACCTCTCGCCTTATTTAACATTTTGTTAGCTGTCTTGCCATGTGTAATTACAAACAAAAAGAGGTCAAACCTCTCTTTTAGAAACCACCTGTCAATAGCAACCATATCCTGTCTGCAATGGCCACAAAAGTGATCTAATGCAGAGGAAAAGGTAGAGAACCTATGTAGAGATCACCTGTCTACACTCTACAGTGGCCTATTTTCTTAGTTCCATGGATGGCCACTATACACAGGTTTTACTGTGTATAACAAATGACTCACTCGACCGCATGGTCAATATCATTTTCTGTTTTTATAATTATCCTGATGTGTGTGTGCCTATTCAGCACCATATTTGTAGACATGGCCGATCTTCCATGGGCTCCCTTAAATCATTGCTCGAGTCCTTTGGCTTGCTGTCCAGGCAGTCTGTTCACCTTGATACTGGTAGAACTTGATCTGTTGAATCAAGAAAAAATACACAAAGCAAAACATACGTTACTATAGAAACTAGAAGTATTGGTTTAATTTTGAAAGGTGTGTGTACTTTCTACCACTCTAGCTCTGTGGGTGTCTATTTTGTTTGCTTCTAAAATTTAATTCCATGAGGTAATTATTGTTTCCTAGAATATTGCCTCATAAAATTTGCAAGACATTTAATTTTATCTTAGATATAATGTAAACAAATACAATCATTACAAAATAACCTTGTTATAAATATAGCAGGGAGTTGTATTTTTTATGCCATAATTTCAATTGAGATATATCATCATCATCATCATCATCATCTAGACAGGAGTGTAGGGTAGCCCTGTAGATCTCCCGGTCATAAACACGTTGATAGCATTCCTTTTACTGACTGTGCACAGCATGCGCGCATGGAAGTCAAACGATATCAAATCTTTTATTTAACCAAACAATATCCAGGCCATGTTTGAAAGTGACGGCGCTAGTAGCAGTGACTAATGACGCAGGAAGACTGTTCCATGAACTTATAACACGCTTGCTGAAGAAACTGCTTCTGAGGTTGAGTTTACAACGGGTAGTAAAAAACTTCAGAGGATGTCCACGAGTACGTAGATAATCAGATCTGACAAAGAAATGTTCTGGATCGATTCTATCAATACCGTGCAGGATTTTGTAGACTTGGATCATATCTCCCCTCTCCCTTCGGTAGTGAAGAGAGAAAAGCTCAAGTTTTATCAGTCTCTCTGGGTACGATAAGGAGCTCATTCCTGGAATCAGCCTTGTTGCTCTTCGCTGTACTGCTTCAATCTTTTTGTCGTCTGTAACAAATCTTGGGCTCCATGATACGCTGCAGTACTCTAGATATCAAATCTTTTCACCAAATGCAGTAATTATAATATTAATATTTACGAATAAGTGTTAGAATAGTACAAACATCTAATATCACTATTTGTTATACAAATTGACAGAAATGTAATCAGTAAAAAAAAGTTGATTACCTGTTGGGTGTGATGATCCACGTCATGCATTGCCAATGGGTGAAAAGGAAGAGAATTGACATGAAGCACACCTTAGCCGAAGGAATCTCCAACAAATGAAGCACAAGAATCAGACTGCTGTAAACGGAAGAAATTAACAAAATATCTACATTAATAATAAACAAACATAAATCCGATTATGAATTTGTTTATATCACAGTAAATACTCAATTCAAGAGCACTTAGACAGTGTCCATCGTTGGATTTTCGAACCATCAGTGCCAGTTCACCAAATAAAAAAAGAGGAACATAGATATTAATCAGTAATTTGCTTTGAGACGAGTCTAAAATACTATAGTCTACATTCATAATTTCACATAGAATCCTACTAGTAGTACTACCACAATAAACATAGATTCATGCAAAATTATCAATAATTTTAAAAATCATCTATCATCAACTATCATCTAGCTCAGCAGTTTCTGGACCCTGCACAAGCAGAAATTTTACTACTCTATTCATTGTCTCTACTCTAAACCTGAAAAACAGTTTCTATATATATTCCGACAGTTGCTCCACTGACCGCTCCATTTAGGGGTAGTACAGTATAAGTTTTTATTAAAAAAAAAACAACAACACATAATAAACCACACAAAGAGTTGGTTATTTCTGACTAGACCAGGTCCAGCCACTATCTTAATATGGCCCTAATCTAATTAGGCCTTACGTAGTACGTGCACGTACGTAACATGTACACAATTGGTTTAATTGAATGACGTAATGAACCACCCAAGGCCAAGGGCAAGGCCAAGACCAAGTAACCAAGTTAATTCTTGGGCCACGACCGCTGGCACTGATTCCCATTGTCTACTGACTGTCTAGAATCTAGTGTGATTTGGATTTCTTTTTAAAAAGTTTTAATCACTTCAGTTACCAAAATCAGTCTGTGTTCCAGTGTTTCCAGATATTAGATTTAGAATGAGAGCATGAGCCCGGGGGGGGTACTCAGATTATAGTAGGACGGGGGTGTGCGGCTGAGACCTCCAAACCCATACCCACATCTAAGGGTCCTTTTGCGAAAAGGGGACCCATGTCTAAGGATTTTTTTTCGCCTGCGGCGCATGTTTTGGGCGTATTTCCCGCCGCAGGGCATGTGTTTTGGCGTATTTCCCGCAAATTTTGTGGTTTTAAGTTAGCGAGCGTAGCGAGCTTGAAAATTTTTGCTATTTCACATCGGCAAACCCAAAAATCCCGTATAAAAAAGGGGATTTTGAAAAAGGGGACCCATGTCTAAGGATTTTTTTGATGAAAAGGGGACCCATGTCTAAGGACCTTTCTTGAAAAAGTCACCCTTCCGAGCGGCACATCCCCGTATACCCAATATACGTGAGTACCCCCCCCCCGGGAGCATGAGCCTGAGCCTGAGGACTGAGGATCGGCCTAGTCCTACCCTATTTCCTAGACCATCTTTGCCTTTTAAAAGCCAAGGCTTAGCCTAAGGCTTAGGCTTTGGTAGCTGGCCAGTACAAGTTGAAAGTCACAGACTCGTATCAAACTTCATTCAATTTTAGTTAGATTTGAAAACTTACTAAATAGTAATATTTAAACTTGTTTCTTCAATAATTTTTGACTAATTACTCAATTAAATTAATATTGAGACTTGACATGATCATGATGATACTGATCTTTATTTAGACTCTCGAAACCAACATTTAATGGCCTGACCATTCGTTTTTGTGTCTACAAAATCAAACTTTCGCTTATTATTAAGTTGCCTGAATGCAGCAGCAAGACGGTACCTAGGAATCTAGGTACGGTCCTACATACAATTTGTCCCCGCGGCTGGTGGCCCAGCAAAACACTAAATATCGCTATCTACCGTAGATAACGACCTACGCACAGTGGAAGGGTTAACTGACTAAAGCGTAAAACCTTATGAGGATTTTAGGCACACTTACCGATATTGCTGTAAACTCTTGATGGTTCAAATACTGCGTTCCGTTCCAGTCAATATTCTGGACCCGATGCTCATAAAATTAGGCATTCAAAATGCCTCTTTGCGCCACAAAATGATTTCCAATTCCGATGATGGGTTGAGAAAGTTGTACTGTCGCACTAAATGGGTCATTCTTCGATAAGTGTATATTTTCGACCATCGTGAGGTCGTGAAAATCAAAACTGTTTCTCCACTTTCTTTCTGTGTGTTTAATATATGTTAACATCTGTAGATTAGGGAAATATTGTTTGGCGCGATCTTTAATGGGGCTATGTAATATTTTGGGGGGTTTTATTAACATGTACACTGTTAATGCGTCATCTCCGTCACAACATTTTTGCACAACTAGATCGTCGCATTTTAACTGAAGAACATAATTCACTTCTTATTCAATCTTTGTTTGCAAAGAAAGGGTGACTGTGAAAAGAAAAAAAAACATTGGTCAACCATAATCACATTTGTTTTCTCTAGAGCCACCATTTATACTTGCCTTGCTGAATAAATAGTGAATTTTGCCAAATAGTTTTGCTTTCAATCAGTGTGATGAAATTTTCTCAGGAAATTAGGATGAAGAGAGGTACATGATTATGAGTAAATAGATCTCTAAAAATACCAATACCAATATTTTTTACCAGAGTTTAATCTTTGTTGAAATTTATGCATTTGAACTCAGCGTGACGGAGATGACTGACGCGTGACGGAAATGACTGAAGCGTGTATTTAACATGTTTAAGAATACATTATAATCACATGTTATATAATAATCTAAAATTCATGCAAACTAAGCTTTGTCATAGAATATTTATCAATTTTGAACAACATTGTGTGTCAATTAACTGAGTTGACAATCCAACTAAAACTCATCATCTCAGTCACAAAAGAGCCGTGACGGAGATGACGCGTGACGGAGATGACTATCAGACACATTTAAAGCGCCGATAGCTAATGGCAATGTATTTAATACAAATGAGCGATAGTGATGTATGGTTGTTCCGTGGGCACATTCATACAAATGATTAGAAATTCAATCTAACATCTTTATCTAGCTAATATCAATCGTTCGGAGATGATAATCATCATCTCCGTCACGAAAAAAACGTGACGGAGATGATGCGTGACGGAGATGACATTCAGACACATTTAAATCGCTGATAGCTTATAGCAATGTATGCAATACAAATAAGCGATAGTGTTGTATAGTTGTTCCGCGGGCACATTCATACAAATGATTAGAAATTCAATCTAATATCTTTATCTAGCTAATATCAAGCGTTCGGAGATGACGCTTAATAAAGGTACGGACCTGGTTTTTGACAAAGATCTCAAAAAAACAATGTTACTTACCTATAGACCGGGGAAAAAACGTGTCTCTTCTTTCTACTACCTAGTCACCCGACATGTTGCCACCACGATCACTCAAATTTAGCATATTTTTGTACCGTAGATGACGGACTCAAAATGCGTGACGGAGATGACGCAAAATATCGGGACACACAAAACAGATTCCTTTTTTCTTTTTTTCTTTTTTATCGTTGCATGTGTGCGTATTTAATCTTGGTATTCGTAGTCAACTCATAAAATTGAATTTATTAAGGTATATTAGGACAAAAAATATGCATCTTTTTTGAAATGCTATATTATGATATTTTTACATGATGCCATCGTGACATGCGATTTTGAGGGGGGTGGAACATTAAAAAAAATAATATAAAAAAAAGTATAAGAGTTATCACTTTACTTTTTTTTCTATTAGTTGAATTTTTACTTACTTGTAAGTCAACACAAAGAGATAACAACAAAAAAGCTTTAATTCTTTTTCTATGCGACACCAAAGTAGCGGGACGCAAAACTATACACTTATCGAAGAATGACCCAAATACGTGTGGACAATTTGACCGCAATAAATCAGCTGATTAGCGATACTTCGCGATATTATCGATACTTAATTATTCATTACTGATAATTTCATAGACATTATGCATGGTAAAACTTGACTAATAAGGCATATCCACTACTAAATAAGGTAAAAGTTATGACGAAATTTGTCATGAATATTCATCAAAATGTATTCTTCTGCGCATGTGCGATGAACTTTCGCTTTCCCTACACAAAATGTTGGATTAACAGTTAAGAGATATGAGGGAGGGCAAGCGAACAGCTCATGAATATTCAAGACCTAGATAAATCGCTTCAAATTTGACACTTTTTTAACACATACGTCTATGGAGAGTTACCCCCCCTTGAATGTGAATGACTCGGCTATTTTTAGCCTAGCAACAACATTATTTTCGGAAATAAATCAGCTGACTAAGCGCACCGATTTTATAATGCGCACACATACGCAGTTAGCATTGGTCAATTATTCCACAGAGCAGTATCATGTTGGGAAGAACAAAGTCGATTGGTTTGTCGGTGCGTATATTCCAGACAGTGTGCGTGATAATATGCAAATATCCAAATATGCCATTGCCTGTTTATTGTGCACGTTCGAGATCTGTGAATTTAACAATTCTTTATTTCAAAAATGTGAGTGAAAATCTCTAAAAGCTCATCGACAATAATTTTTAAATATTTTTACATATACAAAGGCAATATTGAATTAGAAAAACAATGTGTCCCCCAGGTGTACTCAACTTGGAGATAAGCTGATGTTCAATCGTCATACTAGCCTGAATTTGCCGAGTTTAAGTAAGTACGTTCTGATCCTTACTTTTGTTTAAATTAATACTAACAAAGGGAACATTTGTTCCAAAAAGCTCATCGACAATAATTTGTAAATGTTTTTTCATTAATTAAAATAAACAAGATTCAGTACTGTACCCGAACCTCTGGGTGTACCCAACTTTCTCTTTAGCTCGATTTGAATCTTCATTCGCTGCGCGACCGCCAGTGATCCGTCTTGTAATTCTACAGTCTTCGGTATTATGAAGCGCAATTTTACTGAGAAGTGCATGTTTAAATGCCATGGCAACTGCAACAAAAATGAGTGCGCAATGCGTAATTACTTTAGCTTTTTGCGTAATGTGTTATTTTATCCAATGAATCCACGTCTGGTAATTTATTCAAATGAACAAACTCTGACGTACTACCTCATTTGCATGAACTTCAGGACTTATTTTCAAAAACTCGCTGCTGAAGGCGTGGCCTATCTCTGTGGTTAAAACGCTATATGAATATTCAGTTGGGCTTCTAGTATTTATATTGTATTTCTGTGGACACGTCTCGTGTTTACGCCCTCAACGTTCGTTGGTATGAAGCTTATTAGACAAAATCATGAACACATAAGTCAACATATAGAAAGGAATCATTGTTTATGGAAAATCACTCTAGGACGTTTAATGTTGGTTCTCTTACTCTAATGTATTAAGTTTCTCATCTAAATAATCTAAAGAAAAGTGTTAAAGCCAAATAACAGTAATGGGAAAGTATTCAACAACATCTAAACCCCTCAAAAAAAGTTCGGAAACTCAAGTTTGATCGATCATATCTCTCGTATTTTTTAATAAGAATACTCGAAATCGGTGTCACAATAAAGCCTCATTATATACCTTTCAAACGGTGCATTATGTGTAGTGATTATGCAATTGTGGCGATTGCAGTAGCCCAGAGAATAGGGGGAGGCAGGAAGTGAAATCTCGCAAAATGGCCCCAATGCATTCAATTTACGAGTGCAAGACTGTGTTGACCAGTTTTCTAAAGGTTAACATTCTATTGAATGCTGCCACCCTTTCCATTCATCACAATTGTTGAATTGGATACCATTTTAATGGAAATTATCTCTTCCTTACGATGGCATATTAATCGTAAGGATTGTGCAAATGGGGTGTGTGTAGCGAATCGGAATATGGAGATGGGTCGAGTGTGAAATCAGACAAAAAGATATGGAGTTGACAAAAAATCAGAGCGTTGCATTTTTTTCGAGCTTTTGGGAGGATTTGTTAGCATTTCAAATAAAATATTCATGATTTAAATTGATATCAACGGAAAGCCCAACAACTCTTCTGTATGAAAATGTGACATTTATAATGATTTTTGTAAAGGGCGGCTGCAGGGAGATGAATGTGGGGGAGCCTCAAAAGTGACCCATTTCAAAACGCTCTGATTTGGTGTCGGTATCTGTATACCATTGTGTAGAGGATGTAATGCGACTTGAATGAGTTGGCCATGAATGAGAGGAATTCAATTGAAAACGCATGAATAGTGCCTTGAAATCAGAGCGTTTCAAAATGGGTCACTTTTGAGGCTCCCTCCCATTCATCTCCCTGCAGCCTCCCTTTACAAAAATCATTATAAATTTCACATTTTCATACAGAAGAGTTGTTGGGCTTTCCGTTGATATCATATTTGATCATGAATATTTTATTTGAAATGCTAACAAATCCTCCCAAAAGCTCGAAAAAAATGCAACGCTCTGATTTTTTGTCAACTCCATATCTTTTTGTCTGATTTCACACTCGACCAATCTCCATATTCCGGTTCGCTGCACACACTCCATTTGCATAATCCTTACGATTAATATGCCATCGTAATGAAGAGATAATTTCCATTAAAATGGTATCCAATTCAACAATTTTGATGAATGGAAAGGGTGGCAGTATTCAATAGAATGTTAACCTTTAGAAAACTGATCAACACAGTCATGCACTCGTAAATTGAATGCATTGGGGCCATTTTGCGAGATTTCACTTCCTGCCTCCCCCTATTCTCTGGGCTACTGCAATCGCCCCAATTGCATAATCACTACACATAATGCACCGTTTGAAAGGTATATAATGAGGCTTTATTGTGACACCGATTTCGAGTATTCTTATTAAAAAATACGAGAGATATGATCGATCAAACTTGAGTTTCCGAACTTTTTTTGAGGGGTTTATATTGGCCAAACGAGGTAATCAATATTGTTGAACTATAGTATTATATAAAAAGGGTTTGTCTGGTAAAATCCGACCCTAAGTATCGTTTAATACAGAAATATCGGTGGAAATTCACGCCGTTAGCATGCGAGTGAGATTTGGCCTAAATTCACTGCCCGTTCGCGCCCAGGCCTCTTCTGCGCTGGAGATCGGGTCGACATCAAGCCCTATAATGCCGTGCACTTACGCTCGCATAGCCTTTTGCACGCACCGCATGCGGGTGCATTTCAAAATACAACCGTTGGTGATATCGATTTGTTTAGAAATTGTTTTCTAACATTGCAAATTTATAAGTTAATTGGCCAAATTTGCATAATCCCAAATGAGTAAACATATCTTATTTCACATGGTTGGTGATAAGAGCGCACGTTTCATTTTGTGTGTGTGCTGGGGCGTTTCCCATTACTGTCATTTAGCTTTAACAACGCGTATATTAACTATTCAAGTTTGTGTTTATATTAGAAATGCGCTGTGTGATTAAATGTCGTGATATCGTATAATAAAGTTTGCATTGTGTCATTTGTTTCCTTCTTTAATTTTGTAAACGAAGGCAAAAAAGTGGGGGCCACAGACCCACGCCCACTCCCTCTCACAGACAATGTAAAAAAAATATATTATTACCCCGGTCATAGGATACAACAACCGCATAGTTACGTGAGTTACGTGATCTCATATTTGACTATTTATGTGCCATCATCTTATTTTAGGGCGAAATATAATTTTGTCTCTGTTACCAGGAGTAGCCTATGTCAAATACAAATTTAATAAATATCCTCTCATTTTCGCTGGCAGAATGATTGGTGTCGAAAACCACGTCATATAGATAACTTGACAAACATATAAAGTCTCCCTTGTTAAAGGGATAGTTGAGTTTTGGTATAGAGGGCTATCACAATTACATCAAATACATTGTACTTTTATGACTTTTCCCAAATATGGCATGAGTTTTGCCCAAATATTTCATGCTTTTGCCCGAAAAGGATATGAATTTGCCCAAATAAGAGTTAATTTTGCCAGCATATGACATGTTTTTCGAATAAGCTTTAAGTTTGTCTAAATACGATATGATTTTTCCCAAATATGACATGCTTTTGCCCGATTACAGTATACATTTTTCCGAATACAATATATTAAGTTATCCGAAATATGTTTTTGTTTAGGTTTTAATTGCACGGAACGGTTTACTTTTTACTATAGGGACCCGTACCTTTTATTACCGTCACCTATTTTAAAAGAACAAAGTTATGTACACAAGTTAAATGACTCATTGTAAAACAAGTAGTTATTAGGGTAGCAAGTAAGTAAATAATTTGTTTTGCATTTGTGATTTATTTTTAAAATGTACAACAAGAATAACTAAACAAAATATTTGACATTGCTGTTTCCTCCGAGATTTTGAAATCTATGTCGACTGTTTGCATAACTAACCAGATTTAGGTAAGTAGCAGGTTAAACGTGCAGATTATTTAACCCTATACACAAGGGAGCACATTGTATTCCCCTACAATACTTTCTTATCACCGCTTCCACATTTTCGATATATTTTTACCAACTTTGATGAAATGTCCTATAATCATATTGTAAACAGTTAAGTATGAAACATTGGTCCCCTATGAAAAACAGCTGTGCTGACTATAGGGTGTTCCGCCCAGTTGTGGAATAAATAAATAAATAAACTATTAAAAAGGTATGAAACGTGAATGCATCGGCCACTTGTCGTTGCAATGGTAATTCCGTTAACTGAAGATCACAAGCACACAAAGGTCGTATCATTCATGTAAAGTCATTATATTTCTGACAAATATGTTTCAAATAAAATGGACATACATCTCAACATAAAGAATATCAGGGGGCGATTATATGACACCCCCGCCCTTGGGCCTTGGGACACCAACAAAGCCTAGGTTGTACAGTGTTAAAGGGATAGTTGAGTTTTGGTAAAGAGAGTACAGTTTTGGTCGAACTGAATTTTAGTAACTAAAACCTTAAAGGGATAGTTGAGTTCTGGTAAGGAGAGTACAGTTTTGGTGAAACTGAATTTTAGTAACCAAAACCTGCATCATTACATTACAAACTAATAGTTATAACTAGAAAGGAACACAAAATTACAAATGACGTAGTAAAGATCATGTTATCATTCAAAAAGAGCCGTTAAAACGTAAGAGGGGGCTCTCTAAACACTCATCGGTTTCAACCATTTTGAATAAAATATTGTGCATGTGATGTTTTGTTGAAATAGTGATTAGATAGAGAAATAAACAACAACTATTTAAATACCTATTTTGTAACTTTTTGAAAAGAGGAAGCATTTTTTTGAATTTTTAACGGCTGGTTCAAAATTCTCTAATAAACCTGGGGCCCCAGGCTTATTACAAATTGTTATATTTATGGATATTTCAGCCGTCTCTGAACCGATTTTGATCAAACAAAGATGATTTTATTATTTAAATATTATGCTCTTTCAAATTTTACACTCAGTTTTTCATTACCTCACCAAAAAAAATAAGTAGTCTAGTGCCCTCTCTACCAAAACTCAACTATCCCTTTAAGCATTTCAACATAACTTTTATAAAACTGTTTCTAGACACTAATGGCTTTCCATAATATTTAAGACCATCTTAGTGCTAAGATCAACTTAGGATCTTTGTGAAACACTCCCCTGGACTCTTAATACTATTTCAAGCTGCCCAACTGAGTACAGCAATTAACAAGCTTTAGCAGGTTCATATTGTTAATGCACACTTTATAAATACATCAATCAATAAATCAATCAATGATTTTTAATATTAAATCAATAATTTAATCAAACCAAGTATAGCACTTACTGATATGATTGAAATCAAATACACATTCACCCGTTTATGATACAATATTATCTCTAGTCGCTTGAGACTATTATTACCCCGGTCATAGGATACAATAACCTAATAATTACGTGGGTTACTAACATTCAGTTTGACCAAAAATGTACTATCCCTTTAATATTATAATACCAACTTTTATCCGCCGTTTGTTTTTTGCACGTCGCAACAAGTTACCAAGATTCCCTACTATCATGACGATATTTCGCAATCCCCACAGAGTTTTTACAGGGTCTTGATAGCAATGGGTTAAGTTTTATCGATTTCAACTCATAAGTTTCGACCGGGAGCTGAGTGAGGGGCTGGCTCGATGACCTGAAATCCACCAGTATTCTTAATTGTATTGTTCACAATCAAAACAAAAACTGCTCCCTACGGAATTTACTATTATCAACTTCACTCAAACAAGTGTACTAATGGATATCATTGTATTTTTTCTTATAATAGCGCCGTGCAGGCAACAATGCTTATTCGCCAGTATTCAGACATCCAAAAGATGAAAATAGATTTGAAGGCGGCAACTGCGATCCGCTAAATTACATGGATCATTCATAATGTGGCATATTTATTAGTGTGTCAATTATTTGTTTTCTTCGTGAACAATGTATTTAAAATTTCTGGTCGATCAAATCATATAAACACGCTTTCCCAGATACACTTAATCTTAAGCCCGAATTTCATCTTTAGGTATGCACCAGATTGCCCCATTTTAAGTATATATATGCAAAATCTTCCCCGTGGGAGGGGGATACCCCCTCCCAAACCCTCTCCCTCTGGCTCTGTCCCAGCCCTCGATCGCTTCGCTCCCTCGGGACTCATTCCTGGCTGTAGGCTATGTTGTTGGATCATACAAAATGTGGCATATGTATATTAGTGTGCCAATTATTTGTTTCTTCGTGAAAAACATATATTTAAAATTTCTGGTCGATCAAATCATAACACGCTTTCCCAAATACTTCTTAAGCCCGAATTTCCTCTATAGTTATGCACCAGATTGCACCATTTCAAGTATATAAATGCAAAATCTTCCCCGTGGGAGGGGGATACCCCCTCCTAAACCCTCCCCCTCTGGCTCTGCCCATGCAGCCCTCGGTCGCTTCGCTCCCTCGGGACTCATTCTTGGCTCTATATAGGCTATGTTGTTAACATAATGTGACAAATTTATTAGTGTGTCAATTATTTGTTTTCTTCGTGAAAAATATATTTGAAATTTCTGGTCGATCAAATCATAACACGCTTTCCCAGATACAGTTAATCTGAAGCCCGATTTTCCTATCGAGGTATGCACCAGATTGCACAATTTCAAATCCAAAAATGCAAAAGCTCCCTACCGTGGGAGGGGAGACGCCCCCCTCCCACACCCTCTCCCCGCTCAGTCACTTCGCTCCTTCACAATATCTCACTCTCACCTCTGGCAACCCTGTGAGTGTGGTTGGGCATGAGCCCCTACACAAAAAATCGTGAGCCCCCAATCCAAAACTGCTTCCGGCGCGCCTGGGGTGGGGGGGGGGGGGTGATCTATTCATTCATCCCCACCTGATGAATAGGTATTACGTACGTATTTACGCCCATGCAGTTTGGAGTGATACCAAATATAACCAACACGATTTCATAAGAAAAGAGATATTTATAATCGATCAAACTTGAGTTTCCGAACTTTTTTTTGAGGGGTTTAGGATGCATCCGTACAGAGGCAGGTGAAGTTGAGCTAGTGACGGACACGCATCTACTGCCCGGCGCAGACAGAGCCGACTCGACCAGATCCGACTGGTTTTCAGCCTGATTAACTCAGCATGCGCTGTCTCAGGTCTCCGGTTTTCCCAATCAAGTGCCAGTCGGAGGTCATTCGAGGCCGATTCAACATGTTGGATGAGCGAAACTGACTCTAGATAGCCTGACTGAAAACAGCAGTCGGATCGGGTCGAGTCGGCTCCGGCTCTGTCCTGCTCCTGGCTTAACTCGATCCCTATTTTCGGTGACAATGACAATGACAATGACAATGACAATGACAATGACAATGACAATGAATGTTATTCTCAATAACGGCCCCTCACTGGGGCATGGGAGAAATACAAAGATAACACTTTGGCGACAATAACACCTCAAGAAAACATTTTTAAAATGTACAATATGAGTAACACAACTTTTAACTAGCACACACAATAACTTATTTAGCACTAAGAAAACTTAGACATAATAATCCTACAAAACCTTGATAAATTCTTTAACTGCTTAATATTTCTAACATTGAATAACTGGTACATCTTATATACATTTGGCCTCTTAAAATAATGACCTTTAACTAGCTGCTTCCGATCATTCTGAAATGCAGGGCACGCTAAGACATAATGAAATTCATCCCCCTGGTCTTGCAAGGAACACAAGCTGCAAATCTGCAACTCTTGCTCAGGCAAGTAGCGACCATTTGCTATTGGGAGTTTATGGTTTCCACACCAAAATCTAGACAAAGTTATCCTATCTTTAACATCCAACTGCACTAAATATTTTTCCAAACCAACCACACTTTTAAAGATCCTATAATTTATACACAAACGATTCCTATTAACCTCATCATTCCAATTTTGCTTATACATATCAGCTAACCTCAAATTCAAAGACAATTTCACCCAATCAATATTCAATGGAACGTCAACAGTCCAGACATTTGACATTCCACACCTATCCAAAATATGTTTTATATGTTTAATCCACCTCGACTCAAAATCACCCTTATCATACAACTTACACAACAACTTACAAACAATGTAAGATAACTTTGACTTTTTCCCCTGAACAATTCTAGCCCAGTAGCTAACCATACGCGACTCTACAGTATTTCTCAAATCAGACCTACCAAGTTCTTCATAAACCATACAATTAGCAGTACCACGATTAACTCTAAGCAAACTTTTAAGAAATTTCTTATGAAACATTTCAACACAATCAAGTTTCTGAAACCCCCAAACCTCGCAACCATATAATAAAATTGGTACTACAAGCTGATCAAATAACTCGCATTGAATATCCAAAGGCAAATGCAATTTCCTTGCCTTACCAATTAAACAATATAATGCGTGTCCGGACTACTACCCCCTGGACAACCACCCCCCGGACGATTACCCCCCGGACAACTACCCCCCTAGGACAATTACCCCCCGGACAACTACCACCCGGACAATTACCCCCCTAGGACAATTACCCTCCAAGACAATTACCCCCCAAGACAACTACCCCCCAAGAGAATTACCCCCGAGACAATTACCCCCCAAGACAATTACCCCCCAAGACAATTACCCCCCAAGACAACTACCCCCCAAGACAACTACCCCCCGGACAATTACCCCCCCGGACAATTACCAATTAAACAATATAATGCGTGTCCGGACTACTACCCCCTGGACAACCACCCCCCGGACGATTACCCCCCGGACAACTCCCCCCTAGGACAATTACCCCCCAAGACAACTACCCCCCGGACAATTACCCCCCGGACAATTACCCCCCGGACAACTACCCCCCGGACAACTACCCCCCGGACAACTACCCCCCGGATAATTACCCCCCGGACAACTACCCCCCGGATATTTACCCCCCGGACAACCACCCCCCGGACAACTACCCCCCGGACAACTACCCCAAGTCATCTTCCAGTCGCGTAGCGAGGGTGAACGGATTGGGGGGGGGGGGGGGCACAACTGCGAGGTAGTGGAGCGATTTGGTGCATATCATAGTATAAAGTTGTTAACTGGTGTTGGAGGGAAAAGCACGGAATTTTCCACTCCCAAGGGATTTTAAATGCGATTGAGTACATTTTCTTCACGAAATAGCATTTAAAATCCCGAGGGGAACATTCCATGAATTTCCCGACAGCAAAGTTAACAGTTGTTGTATCATCTGAATTGCCATGTAACAGTGCCATGTAATATCCAAAAATATTACATGGCAGCTCATGTAGGTTTACTGTATTTACTAAGTCAGGTAATAAACAGTAATATGATATGAAACGTAGTTCAAGCTATGGAATCAAACATACATAATGTATGCATATTAAAGATAAATAACAGTTTTGGGAAAGTTACAGAAAACATTTATAATTTATCAATATTGTTGAATAAGTATCTAAAAAGGGCTTGTGTGGTAAAATCCGAACCTAACGATGCGTTAAATGCAGAAATATCGGCCCGCCCATGAAATGTATAAATCCACAGCCCGTTCGCACCTGTCCGGCGCCGCTAGTGCTGGACTGGAGTATCGACAAGCTGGGACAAGCGGGGACAAGCCCGTTATAGCGAACGCACCTGGTCAATAATGCAAGAAGCGTATGCGCGATTCCGCTTTGGCGATATCTATCCGCAGCGGAACGATTAATAATTTAACAAATATATCAATTAGTAGGCGGTTTCCTGGCAAAATTTGTATCATCCCGTATTAGTAAAAACATATTCTTTCACATGATTGGTAATAAGAACTTCCCATTTCATTTTTTAAGAGGGGGCGTTTCCAAAACTGGCCTATACCTTTAAAAAGTGGGAGAGGACAATCACCTCCACCTATAGGGGGGGGGGGGGGGGGCATGTCCCCCCTTCCCGTCCCCCGGGTGCATTGTGTGCATTCAATTTTGCCAATGTTGTTACCGCAGTTGTATTTAGCAGTTCAAATCGTTTTTTAGCATTATGATTCATATATTGATTATTCAGAAACATTTTGTTTGCATTCGATTTAAAACGTATTTCGATTTCGAGTAAATTCGTGATTACGTAATACCGCCCTCCGGGCAATTTAATACTTTTACTGTTATAATGTCGATCAGGAGAGAAATAAAACTCACGTCTACATCATTCTGAGAGTCTTGCAACTGAGCTTTATTCAATAAAAACATACATTATGCCACATGGCGGATAAATATAACTCATTCCTGGTAATCGCGCGAACGCGCGGTTGCGGTTACCGTTAAGTAGGTCGTGGGAAACTGGGAATCGAACATGATAATCTATTTGATTTTGCAAACACAATAAATGCAAATAGCGTGTTCTTTTTAGTTGAATGCTAAAAAGTGGTAAATCACTTGATCGAAAAGCTAAATCGTATGAACATAATACAATTTTGAACCAAAATTACAAGCCTTCAGCTCAATTTCGTGAAATTGAATGACACGCCTTATTGAAACGAATGAAAAAGCTTACGAAATTGACCGGAAAAACATATAGAACATGTGATACGCCTAGGTCACACATGCACCTGATGCCGCACAATCTTTTACCTACATTTTCGGATTGCGATATCGTACGATGTCTGCAGTATATTCGTGTATTGGCAGTCCCGTAGCATGGGGGTGCGTACACCCCCCCCCCCCCCCCCCCCCATTCAGAAAGGTCCACTTTTTATCGTTCTCGGTCTCGGGCAGTGATCGGCCCATTTGACATTTGACGACCCCAACTCCCTGCTTACAAAACTAAAACAGTGGTCTAAATCAGCGACGGTAATTATCCATGGGGTAGTTGTCCGGGGGGTAATATTCCGGGGGGTAGTTGTCCGGGGGGTAGTTGTCCGGGGGGTAATTGTCCGGGTGGTAATTGTCCGGGGGGTAATTGTCCGGGGGGTAGTTGTCCGGGGGGTAGTTGTCCGGGGGGTAATTGTCCGGGGGGTAATTGTCCGGGGGGTAGTTGTACGGGGGGTAATTGTCCGGGGGGTAATTGTCCGGGGGTAGTTGTCTTGGGGGGTAGTTGTCTTGGGGGTAATTGTCTTGGGGTAATTGTCTTGGGGGTAATTGTCTCGGGGGTAATTTTCTTGGGGGGGGTAGTTGTCTTGGGGGGTAATTGTCTTGGGGGGTAATTGTCCTAGGGGGGTAATTGTCCGGGTGGTAGTTGTCCGGGGGGTAATTATCCTAGGGGGGTAGTTGTCCGGGGGGTAATCGTCCGGGGGTGGTTGTCCAGGGGGTAGTAGTCCTAGAACCAACCCAGATAACAGGTAGACGTTATTCTAACGTTAGAATATGGTTGTTTTGGTTGATTTTTGGTTACCATTGCTGTTACAACGTTGTAGTAACGTTACATATCTGTTAGCTTTGGTGCATAGTTAACGTTACAATAAGGTAAAAACAATGAGCAAACTAACCATAATGTAACGTTATCTAGTAAACGTTGGCATAATGTTCATATTTAGTTATCATGTTATTGCGTACATGTTAACATTACAATAACGTAGAATCAATGAGCAAACTAACCATAATGTAACGTTATATACAGGGTGGCCCCAAAAAAACGGAACGGGGCACTTCCCAAAATAAAGTAACACATGTATTATGTCCATCGAATAGAGTGTCTTTTCAAATGAACAACGATACCAAGAACAGTCAATTTGGTCGTGTATTTTTTGTTTTAGGGCCCTGTGAGTGACACCATGTCAGGTTCTCTTTTTTGTCAATTTGTATTGAGCCAGCGCTTGATGAATTGCACGAACCGCCGTTCATATCGATGAGCATCGCGCACTATTGTTAGTGTGCACTCAGCCGTGTGCCGAGAGAATGGGCCTGGTCGCTGAATGGTATTACGGGCAAGGAGTGCGGTTAAACTGGCATTGACTAGGTCGAAATCGACATAAATCGGCACCTGACATGGTCTCACTCACTGCGTCCTTAAACAAAAACGACCTGACCAAAATTACTGTTCTTGGTATCGTTTTTCATTGGAAAGTACACCCTATCCGATGAACATAAACATTGTGGTATTATATTTTGGGAAGTGCCCCGTTCCGTTTTTTTTTGGCCACCCTGTATAATATAACGGTTAAAATACCAACGTTGTGGTGACGTTATATTTTCGTTACCTTTGGTGCTTAATCTAACGGTTAAGACTGACAAACGTAGGAGTAACGTTATATTTTGGTTAGCTTTGGTGCTTGAATTAACGGTTAAAAGACAAACGTTGCTGTAAATTTATATTTTGGTTAGCTTTGTTGTTTAATTTAGCGGTTAAAAGAAAAACGTTGTGGTAACGTTATTAAGTAATTAGCTTTTGTGTTTAATTTAATGGTTAAAAGACCAACGTTGTAGTGACGTTATATACTGATTTGCCTTTCTGTTTAATTTAACGGTTAAAATATAAACATCGTAATAACGTTACATATTGATTAGCACCGGTGTTTAATTTAACGGTTAAATAGTAAACGTTGGCATAATGTTCATATTTAGTTATGTTATTGCGTAAATGTTAACGTTACAATAACGTTAAAACAATGAGCAAACTTACCATAATGTAACGTTATCCAATTAATGTTGGCATAACGTTCATATTTAGTTATCATGTTACCGTAAAGGTCAACATTACAATAACGTAAAAACAATGAGCAAACTAACCATAATGTAACGTTATCTAGTAAACGTTGGCATAATGTTCATATTTAGTTATCATGTTATTGCGTACATGTTAACATTACAATAACGTAGAATCAATGAGTAAACTAACCATAATGTAACGTTATATATAATATAACGGTTAAAATACCAACGTTGTGGTGACGTTATATTTTCTTTACCTTTGGTGCTTAATCTAACGGTTAAGACTGACAAACGTAGGAGTAACGTTATATTTTGGTTAGCTTTGGTGCTTGAATTAACGGTTAAAAGACAAACGTTGCTGTAAATTTATATTTTGGTTAGCTTTGTTGTTTAATTTAGCGGTTAAAAGAAAAACGTTGTGGTAACGTTATTAAGTAATTAGTTTTTGTGTTTAATTTAATGGTTAAAAGACCAACGTTGTAGTGACGTTATATACTGATTTGCCTTTCTGTTTAATTTAACGGTTAAAATATAAACATCGTAATAACGTTACATATTGATTAGCACCGGTGTTTAATTTAACGGTTAAAAGACCAACGTTGTTGTCAAGTTATATTTTGGTTATCCTTGGTGTTTAATTGAATGGTTAAAATACCAACGTTGTAGTAATGTTATGCATTGGTTAGCTTTTGTGTTTGATTAAATGGTTAAAAGACAAACATTGTAGTAACGTTATTATATTGATTAGTTCTGGTGTAATAGTTAACGGATAAAAGACAAACGTTATAATAATGTTATGTATTGATTAGCTCTGGTGTTAAATTTAACGGCTAGTGTAACGTATAACGTAACGTTATCAAGTAAACGTTGGCATAATGTTCATAGTTAGTTATCATGTTATTGCGTAAATGTTAACGTTACAATAACGTATAATCAATGAGCAAACTAACCATAATGTAACGTTATCCAATTAATGTTGGCATAACGTTCATATTTAGTTATCATGTTAACGTAAAGGTCAACGTTACAATAACGTAAAAACAATGAGCAAACTTACCATAATCATGATAATGTAACGTTATCTAGTAAACGTTGGCATAATGTTCATATTTAGTTATCATGTTATTGCGTAAATGTTAACGTTACAGTAACGTTAAAACAATGAGCAAACTAACCATAATGTAACGTTATCCAATTATGTTGGCATAACGTTCATATTTAGTTATCATGTTAACGTAAAGGTCAACATTACAATAACGTAAAAACAATGAGCAAACTAACCATAATGTAACGTTATCTAGTAAACGTTCGCATAATGTTCATATTTAGTTATCCAGTTATTGCGTAAATGTTAACGTTACAATAACGTAAAATCAATGAGCAAACTAACCATAATGCAACGTTATCCAATTAATGTTGGCATAACGTTCATATTTAGTTATCATGTTAACGTAAAGGTCAACGTTACAATAACGTAAAAACAATGAGCAAACTAACCATAATGTAACGTTATCTAGTAAACGTTGGCATAATGTTCATATTTAGTTATCATGTTATTGCGTACATGTTAACATTACAATAACGTAGAATCAATGAGCAAACTAACCATAATGTAACGTTATATATAATATAACTCCACCATGCTCGAAAGGTATACAAAATTACAAACGACTAAGTAAAAAACCTGTTATCAATCAAAAAGAGCCATTAAAAAAGAGGGCGCTTTTTAAAAAGGCATTGGTTTCAACCATTTTTCATACATAATTATGCATGTGATGATTTATTGATATAATGATTAAATAACGAGATAATCAACAACTATTTAAAAAACGCTTTTGAACATTTTTGAAAAAGTGCAAGCATTTTTTATTTTTTTCTAAAAATCATCTAATTATTTGGGCCCCAAATAATTATAAGATCAGATATATTTATTGATATTTCAGCCGTTTCTGGGTCAATTTTGACCATATAAAGTTTATTCTGCCATTAAAATTGCATGTTCTCTCAAATTCGACACTCAGTTTTTCATTACCTCACAAAAAAATTGTGATGTGCAGCGCCCTCTCTACCCAAACTAAACTACCCGTTACAATAACGTAAACGCAATGAGCAAACAAACCATAATGTAAACATGGTAAATACAATATATTGTAAACGGTATGCCGTATGGTAACGTTACATAAATGTGTTTTTTTAATCTTCGGTGGACATTTAAGTGGTTTAATAAAAAAAAACTAAAATTACTCAAAAATACCACAAGTGGATAAAGTGCCCGTTTGAATTGAGGCTAATTGCTCTTTATTTGTTCGAACTACGTTGTTTGTCCACGCTTGTTCACCCTTGTTAAAATACTTCATTGTTGGAATGATGTAATATTTAAGGCTATATTCATCATTGCAAAGGTATCGGACAAAATTTCATGGATTAGCATTACTAGACAATAGCCATTAAGGTGAAACGTTAGTCGACATTAAAAATACATGTGTTGTTATCTAGCTTTGAAATAGGAAAATTAGGTTATTTAATTTGCAGCATGGTTAAAAAACTCTTGCATAAAAATATGATTACAAAATTATCTGTTGGAATTAGGATGTATGCCAATACTTTCACTTGCTCTTCTATTTCACTTTTTTCTTTATCTTCGTTTGTTCCTATCCCCCTCTTCGCTCCTTCTACTCTCATCTTGTATTCATAGCAGTGCCCACGATGTGGGTTTGAGTCAGGGGTGTCGATCTTGGGGGAGGGGGGGGGGGGCAGGGGGGTGGTCGCCCCCCCCCCCCCCCCCCCAATGAAAATATTGGGGGGGGGTGGCGAACATATCATTTCGCCCCCAATAATTCCGAAAATGAGGAAGAAAAAAAATCGAGTGATATAATGCCAAAGAGGGGAAAGACACATTTATCAATAATAAATCTTCAAAATAGCCGTTTTTTAGTTTGAAAAGGACTGTAAATCTTATTTTTGCCGCGCGCTTCGCGTGCATACAGTTTATCATAATTATTGCAAGTTATCATTTGGTTTGCGGGATCTCACCTTTTTAAATGTGTTGGGCACCGTAATTTCTCAAACGAAGTTTATTAAACCCTCATCGATAGATCTATAGCACACCGTTACAGAAAATAAAATAATCTCGGTACATATGCGCTGAACGCAAATCAAATTGGAATATCATGTTCCCCCACATTTGAAAAAGGAGAAGAGTGCCCCCCTCCCTTTGTCAGTATGTATGTTTGGTTCCATACCTATACTTCATATTACGTGAAATTTCTGTCTCAGGTGTGCACCAAATCGCACAATTTCCCGCCCAAAAATACAAAAGCTCCCTACTGTGGGAGGGGGACACCCCCTCCCACACCCTCCCCCGCTAGGTCGTTTCGCTTCCTCGCAATGTCTCCCCTATACTTTTGAGAAATTGTTGACGTTATCCGGTAATTAACGTTGGCATAACGTTCATATTTAGTTACAATGTTATCGTAAATGTTAACGTTACAATAACGTAGAATCAATGAGCAAACTAACCATAATGTAACGTTATCCAGTTAACGTTGGCATAACGTTCATATATAGTTATCATGTTAACGTAAATGTTAACGTTACATTAACGTTAAATCAATGAGCAAACTAACCATAATGTAACGTTATCCAGTAAACGTTATTATAATATAATGTAAACCATATGGTAACGTTACATAAACGTTAAATTGCTATCTGGGAATATAATGCTCTCCTTGCCTGATGTCAACAAAATGACCACTTGGCCTTTTCCTCCTTGTAATTGTCGATCAGTATTTGGGGCTTTGGCCTTCAAATGGATTTGAAGGTTTACACCCATTTACCCTATGATTATCTCTCGAGGTCAAACCCCTAATTATCGGATCTCCTTCATAGTCTGGTGGCCAACTCTGAAAAAGTGGCCTAGAAATCGATTTAGGGAGTTCTGAATTGTAGGGGTTGGAGACAAGTATTTTCTGAAAGAGTATACCCTAGAGCTCACGAGTTTGCTTGTCTCCAGAATTGAAAATTGGTTTCCTGGGAGATATATGGTTGCCATGGTAACCACTTCGTAAATTTTATAGAAAATGACAATATTTCGAAAAATTATAATTTCAAGGTCATGGTGAGTGAACTTTCTTCTAAAAATATGTTTTCAGATGTGGAAAAGATTCCCTAAAATGATTAGAGACTTTCATCAGGCAAGGTCAAAGGTAAAGGTCAAAGTTCACAGGTCAAAGTACAAAAATTAGTGGAAAAAATCATGTTTTTGTACATTGTACTGATATCTTTAATCTTCAAATGAATTCGCATAATTGAAACTGCTGGAAACAAATAATTATGGATATAGTGTATTATTACGATTCCAAAGCTGTATTTTCTGTCATATAGGACCATTTCACAAGGGAGATATGACATTTTTACGGTAACAATGTAAATGCCGCGATATAGTGCAATGTACACATTACATGTCTTATCCTATGTAAAAATGTATACAGTGCTACAAATATTTTGCTAGTCAAGTGGGATGTCGGGAAAAGTTGAACGATACGGTTATTCAGCAATATAAACTGGGAAATGATTTGTTCTTAGCATAATTTAGGTATGCTAAATACAATAAGCCTTGTTTCCAAGTGAAATTTTTAGCTTTTGACCCCCTAATTTGCATAAACAAAATGGCCGCCGAAATTGTGATTTACAAACATTCTCATATCGCATGCCTGTTATCATGAAGAGATATAGAGTTACAAATTGAATATTTCTACCTATTCAATGATAGTCATGCAAATAATACAAACCTTATATCGGAGTAAGTTATATTTTCTCTTACGAATATGGAAATTAATGACTGGCATTAAAACAAATGACATTTTCGAAGGGAGATCCCTTCGAAAATGTCATTTGTTTTAATGCCAGTCATTAATTTCCATATTCGTAAGAGAAAATATAACTTTCTCCGATATAAGGTTTGTATTATTTGCATGACTATCATTGAATAGGTAGAAATATTCAATTTGTAACTCTATATCTCTTGTCAAAATCCTCAAAATATACAATACTTGGGTCTCTAGCGGGTCTTACATACCTGATTGTATTCATACGTTTTACCAACAGAAGCATGGAATATAGTTAAATTTGATTCAATTTTTTCTTTCGTTATGAAGATATTTATGAATAAAGTGTTAAGGTTTATAACTATAGTATGTCCTTGATATTAAAAACTGTACAACGTCAGTGCAATATGCTATAGCGAATTTCACTTTGCGTTTTCGCTCACTACTCGACCATAACATCCATTAAACATGACATTGTCACACATTGATAACACATTAAAAATATACCTTTGATCAACTATTTGCCAGGTATTGTACATTTCAAAACTAAGAGTTACTAGTTCCTTTTAAATGATTAGTTGTCTTTTGTTCAAGTTGCTCAAGCGCACACTGAAGTGTCCTAATGCCGAGTATGAGGGTTTGGTAAAAGAATAAGGACATTTCTAAAACAATCAGACTGCAGAAGTATAGAACTCTCACAGTAAATTAAAACCCCTCTATTTGCATATAAACAAAATGGCCGCTAGATATCATGACAGTCATAAAACAAAGAAATTGTATTATATAGTTTATCTCAATTCATTTTACCAGCTACCTCTAGAGGCAGTTCTGTTTCGAACTCTGATTGTCAAAATGATGTCAAGAACATTTTAGATGATAAGTAGCACAGACATGAACAAAATAATGCTTACAATTTTCATTTTCAATTGACTAAAACGTCCATTGTAGTCTATAATTTCAGAACAGCTCGATATTCCGAAGGTTCGTTATTCCGAAGGTTTGGTTATTCCGAAGGTTCGTTATTCGGAAGGCTCGTTATTCCAAAGGTTCGTTATTCAGAATGTTTGTTATTCCGAGGGTTCGCTATTCCTAAAATTAAATCGGGTTCGTTATTCCGAAGGTTTGTTTATCCGAAAATAAAATCGGGTTCGTTATTCCGAAGGTTCGTTATTCCGAAGGTTCGTTTTTCCGAAGGTTCATTATTCCGAAGAAGGTTTATTAGTCAGAAAATAGAATACGATTCGTTAATCCGAAAATGAAATCAGGTTAGTTATAACAATTAAAATGAAATCGGGCTTGGTATAATACTAGCATTTTTGTTTGTTTATTTAATTTAGAGCCTGAATTAAGCACGCCCCTTCCCCTTTCCCTCCCTTGGCCATGTTGGCCAGACCAATCAAACATTTAAGTTTGTTTTATCTTTTTATTTGATTAAGCAAGCCCCCACCCTCTTTCCCAGGTGGCTATGCTAGTCTGAACCGTTTATAGTATTCATCAAGCTGCCCATCGACTTCTTGTGAATAGACAGGAAAACCCGACGATCATCCCGGGAGGGCCAGGTTCCTAACGGCCACAGACTCACAATACTCATGGATGCTCTCACCATGAGTGACCAGTTAGCTTCCAATAAGCAATTAAAATGTAAAATCTACTTGACTCGATGATATCCTATATGAGCAAATGGAACGCCTAGTCCAGGCGACCCCAACTTGCTCCTGAACATGCTCAGTTAATACATGAGCACCAACAACATCCCGAAGCTCTGGAGTAAAACCAAAGTTACCTACTTGTTGAAGCCTGGTAAAGACACAGTCAGTTAATGCTGTGCCATATACGAGCGGTTTATCTTCGACAACATCGCCCCATTCGTGGATGAACCCATCCCGGAACTATCAAGGTTAGGTCAGGAAAGGCAATTAGGCTATTCCTAAAGTCATTGACGGATATGATCATCAAGAGGATACATAAGCTATTCACTGGAGTTGCTTTATTTGACCCTTTATGCTGCCTACGACACCTTGAACCGCCATGATCCCCACCAGGACTGTCGTGTTTGCTGTACAATCAGATATTATTATTTTTATTTTGGGGGTTGGAGGGGGGGGGGGGGTGAGTCCTCAACGGTATAACCGCAGCAGATAGATGACGCATTACGCATGAGGCAGCCTCATTTTAGACATTGTTCCTGCCTCATGTATTTCTGTTTGCTGGTAATATAGTCTTTGGTGCTTAACTGTAGAATGGCTGATGTGGGTCAACTTCAATATTGTTCTACAGCACCTTTATATCCATATTGTATTGGTTAACAGCTTTGTTCTTTGATTGAGGAACACACCAATTGCTTGTCAGGACCAGCTCTACGGTGAATGCTTATTTTAGCAATGAACATTGTTTTTGGACAAAGCATTATACCTCCACCTCAAAGACTCCATCAGAGACGCCGGTGACAATTAAAGTATAATCAGCATTATGGAAACACATGTTTCAGATAGTATCAGGTGACTATCGGTCGCATTATGCAACCGATGACCCTGATAAATCATGAACATGAATGTTGAATAGAAAATTATAGCGCGCTGTTAATGGACCGTGCTATTCCATTTTACGTATATTTTAGAAAAAGACTGCTTAATATTTATTTATATAGGATCATAATATTGCGTCTTTGTACAGTCAAGCAGCAGACATATCAATATTAATGTTGCACATCGATATATCAATGGCAAGACAATAGTAAATCATGTGTATAATGTCATTTAAAACGCACTGTAGTTCTCTATAATTATGAAAGTTGTACCCTTTCCCCCTAGAGTAGAGTTGTGGCATAATTGCACATAACTAAGGTTCCTTTATGCAAATTAAGTAAAAAATGTAGTGATTAGTATTTCGAAATGTTGATTCTTTTATAAGTGAAATTATTCATTCACTATTGAATTCACATATTCATTATATGAAAATGAGCAAAGCAAAATATGCCTCGCCCAGTTGCAAACGAATAATATTCATAAGTAAATACACTTTAGCATTGTTCTATTGGATGCGATCACCACTAATTTTCATATTCATGAGCATTTAAGTACTCTAGTTACCTCGATAATTTCTAGAATTTAGCACTCTCAAATTATCCATACGTATAATATCCCTTTTACAATTTATTTTCATTGTACAAGTATTACAAAGCTTTGAAATGCTTAAGTTCCACTACCGTAAAGGTCTCAACATAATATCTTGTGGCCATTTTGTTAAATGATAATGAAGGGATTAACGTTAATTGTGATTGTTTCATAACTCTGATTGGTTTAAAAATTTCCTTTATTTGTTGCCAAAGCCTTACTTAAACTAGAATAAAGACTCTTCAGTGTTAAACTCGCTTACCGAATACAAATGACACATATTGATGTAATTATATGATTTGTATAATGCTAGTCACTAATTTGCATAATTATTCATGAAAGTGAATATTAAATCTCTGATTTACTATATATCTGACTTTCATAATACGGCATAGGTAGAGATATTTATTTGTTATTCGTATCTCAGAAAATAGTATATGATACAAGAATATTTGGAAATTACGATGTTGGTGGCCATTGTGTTTATGTAGATTAGGTGGTCAACAACTGGAAAATCATCTTGGAAATAAAGCTTATCGTATTCATCGTATACCTGAATTATGCTGAAAATAAGTCTTTTCCCCAGTTTATATTCTCTAAATTCCCTAAGCGTTAAACTTTTCCAGATATTCAACTAGACTAGTAATTTGTATTACTGTATAGATTTTGCATAGGATAACACATGTACAGTGTGCTTTGCACTTTACGGGGCAGTTTCAATTACGGTAGATAATTCATTTGAAGATGAAATATATCAGTACAACATGTACAATGTACACAAACATGATTTTTCCATTCATTTTTGTACTTTGACCTGTAAACTTTGACCTTTACTGTTGACCTTGCGCGATGAAAGTCTTTAATCATTTTAGAGCATCTTTCCCACATCTGTCTTTTTGACAATGTTCCTTCGAAAATATTATTTGTTTTAATGCCAGTCACTAATTTCCATATTCGTAAGAGTAAATATCACTTACTCCGATATAAGGTCTGTATTATTTGCATGGCTATCATTAAATAGATAGAAATATTCAATTTGTTACTCCTATCTCTACATGATAACAGACATACGATATGAGAATATTTGTAAATTACAATTTCGGCAGCCATTTTGTTTATGCAAATTAGGGGGTCAAAAGCTAAAAATTTCACTTGGAAACAAGGCTTATCGTATTCAGCATACCTAAGTTATGCTAAGAACAAATCATTTCCCAGTTTATATTGCTGAATAACCGTATCGTTCAACTTTTCCCGACATCCCACTTGACTAGCAAACTGTTTGTAGCACTGTATACATTTTGCATAGGATAACACATGTAATGTGTACATTGCACGATATCGCGGCATTTACATTGTTACCGTAAAAATGTCATATCTCCCTTGTAAAATGGTCCTATATGACAGAAAGTACAGCTTTGGAATCGTAATAATACATTCTATCCATAATTATTTGTTTCCAGCAGTTTCAATTATGCGAATTCATTTGAAGATTAAAGATATCAGTACAATGTACAAAAACATGATTTTTCCCACTAATTTTTGTACTTTGACCTGTGAACTTTGACCTTTACCTTTGACCTTGTCTGATGAAAGTCTCTAATCATTTTAGGGAATCTTTCCCACATCTGAAAGCATATTTTTTAGAAGAAAGTTCACTCATCATGGCCTTGAAATTATAATTTTTCGAAATATTGTCATTTTCTATAAAAATTTACGAAGTGGTTACCATGGCAACCATATTTATCCCAGGAAACCAATTTTCAATTCTGGAGACAAGCATACTCGTGAGCTCGATCTAGGGTATATTCAACGAACGTTGAGGGCGGTAAACACGAGACCGTGTTGCCTTCAGGAAGGTCAACTCGTATATTGTTATACACGCAGTCTATGAGAAATCGCGAATTATTTTTTGTGACCATTTCGAAGGGCGCCCCAGTTGACAGTAACGTTTTTCGGTAGATTGTAGATTTGATAAATAGACCAGAAGTCCGATTTTGTACAGATTGACACTAAAAAATATAATTTTGTTTGACATTTCATGTATATGGGAATTTTTTACAAAATCGCTCATTCCAATCATAGTCTTATTAAAATAAACCGCATCGGCATTTTCATGATGATAACAATTTTTGTCGGCAAAACTGTGTGTACAAAAACCGTTTGTGAGTGAGGATGACGTATCGAGATATTAAGCAGACGACAAAAACGAGCATTCTCAAAATACCGGAATTGTATTTGTATGCTATTTATTCCTGTCTTAGACTTAGGATAATTAACTGACGTTAGCGTATAACATCATTTAAACTAGAACTAGACTCTGTGGCGACTCTGCCGATTAAGCACATTAATGTGCTTTATTTAAAACAAATTTGCGACTTACTTTTGCCCATTCATTGGCATTGACATTGTATACGATAGTGACCGGCAAGTGACTTCGCGATACGGTGTCTGAGAATGAGCTACGCCGGTCGGGTCGGCGGCAGGCGAGGCTAGTCTGCCGCTAATTCACCGGGCTTCTGCTCCGGCTCTGACTCGACGCTAGCTCATCTTCATGCAGTCAGTCTCGGTCCCGCGTCTCGGTCTTTATACGAAAGCGGTGGTTTTATTTTTACCTTATATAATGTATGGCCTACTTTGTATCATTATTGAAGGAGATCCAGTTTATCAATTCCAACCCAAATCATGTAAATTAGTCTTGTTCTTGGAGATTTCACCTCAATCTTTGAGTCACTATTGCCTTATTGGACCTTTTTACTCGCTTGAATTTGATACCTGTTTTTGTTGGTCAAGTTAAAAAATAGAAATGTCTAGCTTAGACGTAGCCTAGGCAGGCTAGGGTAGGCCCTATTTAGATAGGTCTTAGCCTTAAGCCCTTATTTGGGGTAATAGTACGTTTCACCAGGTTTAATTACATTTAAATTAGATCTGGTTTGCAAAACAAAAAGAAAAGTCAATTCAAATCACAGTGCAAATTGCATTTTTTTTGTGGGGGGGGGGGGGGGGGGGGGGTATAAGACTATCCAACCCCAAAGGCATGTACATAGTTGCCTGCATCAACCAGTATGATCATGAGTGGGGAGAAATTAGCCCAAATAAACATGGTGTCCATTCTTTAGGAGTGTAGGCTTACTTATTTGAACCCCTTTATTATCTTTCATTGAATATGTGGTCATGATTGCATTGTAGATGTAAAGGGGGTTTAATGCCTAAAATAGATAGAATTATTTTGTAAATCTTTACTCCAGGAACTCAACAACAAAAAAAGGAAGCTAGGCAGCGTAAAAGGAAACTGGCATAATACTTCCATTTTGTTTCTCATTTGGGTAAAGAATGGGGGTGGTCCAGAATCAAGCCTTTAATATTCCAGTGAATAGATGTCTTATTCCTCTTCCAATAAAGTGCAGCTTCAGGCTTGAAGACTATGCACCATTTATCAAAACAAAATAATTTACATCAATTTTTTTAATCACCATCAATCATAGCCACCTTTCAACTAATCATTTAACAGGAGGGGGTCAAAATAGTAAAACATACATGTTTTGCAATGATTTGACAAAAATATCCTGACCTGAAGGGGAAAATATAAGACTATCATGCCACACTTCATACACCCTGTTAGTTAAGAAGAGCTCTCCAATCAGGAATTCCACCATGACACTCAACATCATCCACTAACCATTATCACCACAATCAGTGTGCCAACAAAATAACAAATATCTCTCATTTAGCTTCAATTTAAAAATAAGAAATAAACATTAGATACCAAACTCCAAAGTAATAAGATTGGTTCTTGAATTATGATATTTCATAGATTATTTTGTTTGCAATATTGAAAGTTGTAGATGGATGCAAGCAGAAAATGCAAGTAAACCATTCATTGATAAAAATGTGGCTTTTGCATGAATCTATTTATCTACACACCGAGACCAAGTTTGTAATACATTATAATTTGACTGTAAATCAAATGAATGAGAGTTGAATAGATTTAAACATTATGTCCTCTTTTTGAAAGACAAAGCAAATGGTTGAGACTTGAGAGATAATTATAATATGAAGGGAAAAAATGTTTTTAAAGCTAGCCAGAGAAGGGGCTTGGAAATGTAATCTCTGCATGCATGTTGAGGTAAATTGAAGGCTGGTCGTCTAAACCACCAATAATTACACATCGCACCATTCGTTTCAGTTAAGAATGCATTCTTTCATGCATCGTTTATTGAACTCATTGGGAGAGTATATGCAAATCAGCTTGTATGTACACACTGGTTATACACTCTGGTTGTATACAGAAAGTGCATGCCTAAAGCTATGCATGCAACCCATGCACATCACATGTACAATGCAATTGCAGTCTACATAGTTTATGTTGTTTACAAGTACAACAACAGGTCACTGTTTGACCTACATTCAGTTAGGCAAATCTAGAATTGTCTAGACTGCAACTAGTCTGGGTTTTCCTACGAAAATACACCGCGCTGGTGGACTGTACCAAAACGGAAGAAAAAGACCCTTACTACAGAAAATACCTGGGAAAATTTTTAAAATTCAGATCTTGAAATAACAAAAGGTTGTAACAGCCATTTCATCAGTCTAACTAAGATCTTTTACCAATCTGTAAAGTGAAACCTTGTTATAACGAGCATGATGGTTCTCAGATAGCCTTGGGTTTAAAGCAAATACCTCACTATATCATCATCAGGTAACTTATGTGATAACAGGTCTCCTTATAAAGAGGTTCCACTATAATAATGATCAATTTTCACAAACAAAATATTAAATCTATTCAGGTTTGCCTACAATGAAAGTGATTCAATCAATTTTGTTATGGGGCGATTTTATCATTTTTCTTTTAACTTGACCATGAGGAAAATGGAAATCTATAATATAGATTCAGAATAGAAAAGAAATGAGCCTGGGGGTTAGACAATTAGATTATGGAAATATCATTTTTCTTGCATCATTTTAATTCTTTATCACTGCAAATGATTTCACCAACTAAAATGACTAGAGACGTCAACTTTTGCAAGGTCATGCTCTATAAGTCTCTAACCTCTGAGCTACATGGCACTCCTTCAAAGATTCTTCCTCAATGCACATACTAGACGGGTTCAGGAAAGTACCACTATGAGATGCATTCTAGCTCAGTGCGGGTTAGAACACAGTAAAGCAATTGACAGGTCTTAGGTAGAATCATAAGCCTATTTTCTTTGCTCACTTTCATTAAATTAATTTATTTCTGATCAGTTCCCATATGTTTGGATTTAAAAGAATTAGGAATGCCTAATTTTGTTACAGTGGAACCTTTTTATACCAAACTTCATTATAACGAGGTACCTGATATAGCATGGCTTGTCCATTGCTTGTGAACACTACCAAGTAACATCCATGGTGATCTGTCATGCTCCTATAGTCCGAAGATCTGTAATTAAAGAATGCAAACACACACACAGAAAGAATGTTAGACTATAGATAGCAATTGCACTTTCATTTATTGATTTTGGTATAACATATTCTCGAGTCCATGGAAAACAAAGTGGAGTATTTTTAGGGAACAGTCATGAATGAGTTAATATTAATAAAACTTTATAAACTTTAAAATAAATTGTCTTGACCTCAAAAAGCATGTAGAGTAATAAAAGTTATCAACAAAAATTACCAAAACATGCAAATAAATTGAATAAGAAGGTGACAAATGATATTGAACACAATGAAGAAATTTGCTTGAATTATATAGCTTAAAGTTTAATCATTCATTGCCACAAACCAATAAATAAATTCACTGAGAAGTTGATCTCCGAGATAGTTAGGATGTATAATACCAATAAATAATGAATTCATAATATGAAAAGAAAAACTTGAATGGCCTTAATTATTCCTCTTATCCAAATTAATACTTAATTATAAATAACGGGGAAAAAGCTAACCTATGAAGAAAAAAAAAGAATCCTGCACCAAAAAAATGAGTGTGATGATTAAATTATAGTAGAAAGAATACCTGTGCCTGTGGATAGCTGACTAGGTACTTAGAGATGCCATAGTAGGACACATGAGAAGCCAGAACCTCTTTTCGGAAGCTCAACATGGTTTCGTGCCAGGCAGATCATGTACCACCCAGCTTCTTTGTCAACTTGAAGACTGGACAGAAAGCATGGACAAAGGTGAACCGGTAGATGTAATATATTTGGATTTCAAGAAGGCTTTTGACTCTGTACCTCATACTAGACTGATCAGAAAGGTATCATCCTTTGGAATTGCTGACCCACTCCTCTCATGGATTAAAGCTTTCTTGTCACAAAGAAAGCAGAGGGTAGTAGTAGATGGCGTTAATTCTAGTTGGGCCAGTGTGATGAGCGGCATTCCACAAGGAAGTGTATTGGGGCCTACTCTTTTTGTCATGTTCGTGAACGACCTACCAGATACGACTGCAAGCAAAACTCAGCTATACGCAGATGATGCCAAGATTTATGCTCCTGTGCTGAACCCTGCTTCAAGCCAGGTACTACAACAAGATTTGAGCAACATTCAGAAGTGGTCTCGCACATGGCAGCTGCCTTTGAACTCCCAGAAATGTAAGGCACTTCATATAGGAAAGAACAATCAACAGTGCTCATATATGATGGACAATGCAATGCTGGAAAATGTCACCTGTGAAAAGGATCTGGGAGTATTGATAGACGGTGAGCTGAATTTCCACAAACATATCTCCTCAGCAATACAAAAAGCGAACCAGATGCTAGGCCTTATCAAGCGTGCTTTTGTCAATGACCCGGACATCTTCATACCTCTCTACAAAGCACTTGTACGCCCACATCTAGAGTACTGCAGCGTATCATGGAGCCCAAGATTTGTTACAGACGACAAAAAGATTGAAGCAGTACAGCGAAGAGCAACAAGGCTGATTCCAGGAATGAGCTCCTTATCGTACCCAGAGAGACTGATAAAACTTGAGCTTTTCTCTCTTCACTACCGAAGGGAGAGGGGAGATATGATCCAAGTCTACAAAATCCTGCACGGTATTGATAGAATCGATCCAGAACATTTCTTTGTCAGATCTGATTATCTACGTACTCGTGGACATCCTCTGAAGTTTTTTACTACCCGTTGTAAACTCAACCTCAGAAGCAGTTTTTTCAGCAAGCGTGTTATAAGTTCATGGAACAGTCTTCCTGCGTCATTAGTCACTGCTACTAGCGCCGTCACTTTCAAACATGGCCTGGATATTGTTTGGTTAAATAAAAGATTTGATATCGTTTGACTTCCATGCGCGCATGCTGTGCACAGTCAGTAAAAGAAATGCTATCAACGTGTTTATGACCGGGAGATCTACAGGGCTACCCTACACTCCTGTCTATGATGATGATGATGATGATAGTGAGTAAAGAACCGGCAGATAAGTAATCCTGAAGTACCACTGTAACACCAGCCTATCACCAGTCGCCAGTCCTTGTTGAACCACATCCTCAAAATATTGCTATGAGATGAAAAAAATATAACATTAATAAGAAAAAATATTCACTTAATTTCACTAACATGTTCTTGATGTGGAATGAAAATACTAGACCAAAATAGTTAAAAAAATACATCTGTTCAGAGAGTGCAAATTAGTAATTAGCTCCTGAAAACAGTGAAATGACAAACGAGCTCCTGTCTTTCTCAGTTAAAAAATGCAAAATTGATTGATTGACTTTAGGGTTTAAACTGATGATTAGGTACTACATTTACTTTTCAGTCAAGAGCCAGTTAAAATCCTTGAAAAGAAGTTTTTTTTATTACTTAGACATTTCTTGGTCCATCATTTTGTATTGTCATCAATGATTTAGAATGGGCTACAAACGATACATCCTAAACGTGCAATCAGAGTCAGGGGTTGAACAAAAACATCAGATAAAAATGTGAATTAATGCTTTCCAGTCTGGGGCTGGCATGTGTTTGCAGGACAAATTGAATGTCAGTGCAGTGTCTGGAAGAAAACAATTAGCCAGGCCTAGGGTCAGTCTCTCACTCTCGGAATCTTTCTTGTTTTTAATTTAAATTTAAATAAATTATTATTAACCAGGGCCAGGCAGGAGTCGGGACCGCAATAAAAATCAAAGATTAATAAATCATTGAAAGATGCTAGGTCCCAAGTCAACTGATCTCTCTAAATCTAATGTGATTAAACATTACCGGTTCTTGGATTATCTAAGGTAGATGGCAAACCATCGTTTTAAGGCCGAGTATATTAGTCCAGATTGCCGAGACGGCCAGAGAAGCCGAGTGTGAGAGAGGGACACCTACTACATAGGCTTAGGCTTAGCCTAGCTTCGCCTGCCGACAAGACCGGCGTGGCTCACTTCTATAGTTCTAGCCCACCGGCACCGGCAAAGGCAAAGCCGGTGAAGTTACAGACTTTTACTTTTAGAAGTTCAGCACTTGCATGTCTTTGTTGCCATCCATTATTCAGTCTTAGAGTTAGATCGATCGACAAAATGAATCGCTTTCATTGCCTATTTTACTGGTTATTTTAGTAATAGAATGGCCGACAGTAAGAGACTGAAATTAAATGTTAAAAGATGCCACAAAAACAAAAGATTTGTCGATCTATTCCAGCCGCGCCCCGCCCTCAGACCAGTTCCACTTCCAAATATTTCTTTCAAATTAATACTAATAGGCCTAATGGAAATGAACTCACAAACTAGTTTCAGATATTATTTCAATCAAATTGTCGACATGATGACAAGTAGACACAATCTATAAAATAAGGTATTAGACCTACAGCATTTTAAAATAAAATCGACTTACTATTTTGTGAAAGTTGGATTCCGCCGTTCAACAGCTGTACGTTGTCGTCTGCTATTTTAAAAGGCTCAGTCACTATTGTGATTTGTACACACAGTTGAAATGCCAAATATGTGTAATAACTTAGGAATGCCGGTGTAACTTCTTTTATTAAAAAATTAATTTGAATGACCAATTTTGGTCACATTTCACATATCTGATGAAATGTCCAGACAAAATTATATGTTCAGTGTCAATCTGTACAAAATCGGACTTCTGGTTGGTGTATAATATAATAATAACGCACTTATATGGCGCCTAATGCAGAACAGCCTCTAAGCGCTTATTATTATCCCTGGTCATTTGGTACAGTTCAGACCCGTACAATTATCTTGTATCAAATCTACAATCTACGGAAAAACGTTACTGTCAACTGGGGCGCCCTTCAAGTGGTCACAAAAAATAATTCGAGTTGACCTTCCTCGAGGCCGGCAACACGCAAGTGTTATACGCCCTCAACGTTCGTTGGGTATACTCTTTCAGAAAATACTTGTCTCCAACCCCTACAATTCAGAACTCCCTAATCCATTTTTTTGAAATCTGGCCACCAGACTATCAGGGCCGGCTGACAATGCAAACATGGAATGTCAAATCGATTAGAAGGTCAAAATAACAAGCCGCGCGCGCAGAATTTAGGAGCATTATTTTATTTACAAAATACGTACAATACAATACGGAAGTCAATGATCACAGACGAGTGCGATTTTCAGAAGGTTATCGAAGTATCGAAGCCGAAGGCGACAAAATTAATAATCCCGCTTTCATGGACAGACAATTACGGAGCTTGCAATTATTTTCTATACTTTAGGTAAGCATGAACTTGAAGCTTTAAGTTTTATTAATAACGGCGATAAGAAGTAATTTTACTTGATTTTACGAGAGGCACACCCAAACTCGTAAGCTCCATATTATTTAGCCGTTGCTACAGTCCCATGCATAGCGAAATTTGATGGATGACCTTTTTAATCAAGATTCCGATTCTCTCATGCAATACGGTAACTCTAGACTCTAGGGAACGCTGGTGCGGAGCGCCAGCGTTCTAGGTCGGGATGATAGTGCCCCCGAATTTATGATTTTATGTGCACGATAATTGTGCTTAAAATTATACATATGATACGGTACTTACATCCAATTAGATGATAAATTTGTGATGCAACTATGGGGTGGATCAGAATTATGATTTTTTGCTTTTTTCCGCATCAAAATTAGTGATTTATGCACCTCATCGACTTCGTTCCGTGTCAATATCGAGACTTCTGAACGACGATTGCGCTGCGCTTTGGTCTTCATTCAAGTCGCCCGCTGATTCCAAATGGACGGCAGATCTGATGCGCGCGTTTACTTACTTTGGTTTACTTTGGTGTTGAGGCTTGAAGCTTCAGTTTATGTGCCCCTCTTTACTGCATTGGATTCGCGTTGGTATGGGCAGTATTTCTGCGGGTGGTGCTTCCAATGATTTTCAAGTTCTGATTTGAACTTATTAATAGATGAGGCATTAATGGCAGTTGTAGGAAGATTATTCCAATTATTTATGCTCCGCACTGAAAATGACATCTGCCTCATCCTTGATTTACAGTGAGGTTTCCTAATTTTGAGCCTGTGTCCTCTTGTTCTGGATTCTTTGATGATTTCAAACATGTCATTCTTTACAGACTCAAATCCATGCATGATTTTGTATATTTGAAGAAGATCAGCCCCACACATACACTCATCGCCATTCACTTACGTGTTCGAACGTGCTGTTGACATGCACCACATCTTACACAAAATCATGCTACTTCAGTAAGCAGCATCATCACCATTATCGATCACAATCAGGCGCTAATATATTTGTTTTATGCATTAACTCACCATTTCACTCCAGATGGAACTTTCAAAATGAAAATTCTTGTCCAAAATGTGTAAATTTAGCTCATTTTGCGTTAACGTCGACGTGAATGCCCGTTTCTAGCATGCTGACTGTGTTGTAATGGCGACTCGGTTTTTTCTGGTTCGTGTCCGAGTGCGCTCGCTACGCTGCAATTACGTACATGCGACACAATGCATTGCATAGCGATGTTTAGTTACGTGACGCTGCTACTGTGCACTCTCTTCGAGTGTCGACCATTCGAGATCGGAAGTTGATCTTCCATCAAGACGTTGACTATTAACGCCGTAATTATGTGAACCAATGTCATCACGCTCTGCTACCAACATACATTCATGTGACTAAATGATTACGCCTTGTAAAAGACTAGTTGAACGAACTTTCATGTTTACATGTTATCACATGTTTACATGGTTATGCCATAGCCAGCCATAGCTGGCGCGTGTACAGTCGGCCTTTTCCTGCCAATTCCCGAAGGAAGACGGACTCACCAAAATTTTGCCGCTGAAAATGCAGATTTGGTGAGCATAGCAGAACGTATTTTGATTAAAATTTGTATAATAAAAAATGATCAAATGTTGCACTATGCATTTATATATAGCTGGAGCGCAAAAGAAGTGAGAAAGAGAAGGTATGTGAGAGAGAAAAATCGGAAAGGTAGCTTCGACCACGATAAGCACTAGTGTAAGGTAAATGGTTACTGTATGTATATACAGAACCATCTTACAGTGTAGATGTGATCAGCCCTCTGTCTACGGTATTCTAGTGATGGTAGTTTGAGTGACTTGAGCCTGTCTTCGTAGTTTAGATGTTTCACATCTGGGATGAGTCGTGTAGGATCGTTGTTGGACCTTTTCCAGTAAGTCTTGATCCTTTACTTTTAGATAAGTTGGTCTCCAGACTGCATTGCAATACTCCAGTGTTGGGCGTACTATGGTCTTATACAGTTGTAGCATGCCTCTGGAACCAAGGGATGAAAACGAACGTTTGATGATTCCCAACTTGATATTGGCTCTTTTGGATACATCAGCTACATGGGCGCAGAAGGACAGATCTGAGTCAAATAATACCCCCAAATCCTTTTCTCCCATTCCTTCATCCGTTGCCACATCTTTTCTCCCGTCGGGGCTTTCCATGGTGTAGGCGAACTTCTTGTTCTTTCCGTAGTGAATCACTTTGCATTTTCCTTCGTTGAACGGAAGCTGCCAGTTACTTGACCACTGAACGATTGCATCCAGGTCTTGTTGGAGTAGTTTAGCATCCTCTTCATTGTCTACAACCCTGTACAGTTTTGTGTCGTCGGCAAATAACTTCGCAGTAGAGTTCTGAGCTACAGATGGTAGGTCGTTAATGTAGATATTGAACAAGACAGGGCCTAGGACACTTCCTTGCGGTATGCCACTTGTTACTTCGCTGGTTTCTGAAGTCTTCCCATTCACTACCACTCGTTGACTGCGGACTGTCAAGTACTTCTCAATCCACTTGATAAGACATCCTCCAATGCCGTTTGCTCTAATCTTGGTAAGTAGACGCTGGTGTGGCACACTGTCAAATGCTTTACGGAAGTCCAAGTATAGGCAATCTATTCCATGGCCATCATCAAGAATCTTGGTCCACTGCTCAAGGACGACAGTCAATTGGGTTGAACAGCATCTGCCACTGCGAAAGCCGTACTGGTTATCGGTGAATAGGTGATTGAGTTCTAGGTGTTGGATCATCTTGCTTCGAATAATCTTCTCCATCGTTTTGCAGATTATTGACGTTAAACTCACTGGCCTGTAGTTGCCTGGAAGGCTCTTTTTTCCCTTCTTAAAGATGCGGACCACAGTAGCCTCTTTCCACGTAGCTGGAACACTGCCTTCCTTGAACAGTCGGGAAAAGATGATTTGAAGGGGTTTTCCAATCTGGTGACACGTTTCTTTCAAAACTCTTGAGTGTAAACCGTCTGGGCCTGGTGATTTGTCAATGTCTAATTTAGATAAAATGTCCACAATTTCTTCCTCTAGAAACTTGACATCATTTAAGGATGATTCTACATGGTAAGGATCCATGTCTGGAACATTCACCAAGTCCTCTTTGGTAAAAATACTTCCAAAAAAGGAATTGAGGGCATCTGCTTTCTCTTGATCATTCCTCACCCAGGAGCCATCTTCTGTCTGTAAGTCAGGAATTCCTGTTCGAGCCTTGGTTTTGCTCTTTACATATTTCCAGAAGGACTTTGCATTAGTTTTAACCTCATCAGCAATTTTACTTTCAAAGTCACTTTTGGCATTCCTTGTCATGTATGTTGCAGCATTTCTTTTGTCAACATATGAGCTCCAGTTCTCATCAGACTTTCTCTTGCTGTATTTGTTCCATGCCTTATGTTTATCTCGTACTGCTTCTTTAGCGCTGTTGGTCATCCATTCTGGTCTTTTCTTTTGAGATACTCTTCTGATCGGTACTAAGTCATCAATACAACAAAGCATTGACTCTTCAAAGTGGTTCCATGCCTCTATACCAGAAAGGTTATTCAGATCTGATTCCCAGTCAATCGTTTCTAGTCTTCTCCTCATTTCATCATAGTCTCCGTGGTAGTAACTCCTCTTTTTGCTGTTTTCACTCTCTGTACAACTTGCATTTACTTCAAGTCTAAATTGGAGTACTACATGATCACTCTTACCCAAGGGTGGGCTGATAACAATGTCATCTATTGTGTCTTTGTCTCTCGTAAAAATCAGGTCAAGAGTACTCGGATCCTGTATCTAGTATGGCTGTGAATGTGCTGATATAGAAATAAGTCTCTGACACAGGTTAGGAATGTGTGACTTCCTCTCAAGTTGCTTCCATCCACTGTGTCGTTATCCCAGTTGATTTCCTTGTAATTGAAGTCACCCACCGCAACATAATGTGTGTGTTTCCTTTCACATGACTTCTTGAGTAGTTTACATAAATTGTCATTGTTCTCACTTACACTGGACGGGCTCCTATAGATACATCCAATAAGAAGAGAGGATTCCCCAATCGTTATCTCAATCCAAACAGATTCGTCAAAGTTTTCATCTAGGTTCACCAATGATCCTGCTATACCATTCCTCAAATAAATGATAACTCCTCTCCCGTTTTGTTTACATCTCTCTGGTAGGAACATCTGGTACCCATCAAGGTTCAGTTCGCATGGTTGAATCCGTTCAGGCGAGTTTTTAGGGTAAACCTCAGTAAGTGCAATAATATCTGGGTTGTTATTCAAAATCAAAGTTTGCAATTCTTCTCTCTTATTTAGAACAGAGTCACAGTTAGTATACATACCTGAAAGGTTAAAAGGAGTGCTTTGGTGCTCTTCACTACTAGTGCATGTATGTACAGTGCTGGTGTTGTGGTTCTGGCTTCTATGCAGGTTCTTCGCCGTGGGGGCGAAAAGTCTGCTTTCTGATCCGTCCATTTCTGATGACCAGATCATTCTCTCCTCTTTCTTTCCTTTCCCTGAGTTCATTTCTGAGCTTCCCGTATTCTTCTCTCTCGGTCTTGGTTCTGTCCCTCGATAGTTGCACAACGCCCTCATCGTATGCACTTAGGTCTAGTTCGCCCTTTCTGAATTTCTGCAACATATCATCTCTCGTGGCTTGGTTGTTCATTACTACTTTGAGCGGTCTAGTCTTAGTGTCATCCTTCTTTCCTAATCTGTATAGGGTTTTGATCTGTAGATCCGTCATTGCTCTGATTTTGGATTCGTCGTCTCTTTTCCTGATTGCAGGCTCGCCGCTGTCGGACTCGGGGACTCCAAAGAAGATGATGTTGGTTTTTCTTCTGTCTTTCTCCTCCATTTCTTCGAGTTTCTCTTTTACCACCTTGTTCATGATGTTGTATGTTTCGGCTTGATCAATTTGTTCTGGATTAGCAGTGGCTGGGCGACTTTGGTTGTCAAACATGACTCGCATCTCTTGCCGAAGTTCTGAGTGAGACTCGACACACCCCGTCTTGCACTCTTGCATCTCTTCTCGCAGCTCAGCCACACTGGCTTCCAACTTGGTGTGTTGTATCTGCAGTGACGTCATCATCGTCATCATACTTTTTGCTGTCTTGTTGCATGTTTTACAGTACCAGTGGACACCATCAGCATCATCATCAAATTCACTTATGGTGTTGTACAGTTTTGTGGATATCTTTTGACAGGAACAGTGGTACCAAAAGTTGCAAAGTTCACATTCTAAAGCTGCATCATCATCCAACACTATCATCCCACAGCTTCCACAACTGAAATTGTCTTTAATCTCTTTCCTACCTTGGGCTTGGTTGAGTTTCTCATTTCTATCAGTTGCTGAAGTCCTCTCATTTACACTTCCTTTCTGTCCAGTGCTCCTGCTGACGCTTGTTTTTCTGCCTCTGGTGGCCATTTTTTTTCTTTCCAGAAGCAGAGTTTAATTCCAAAATCTCAAGTTGAAACTAGTATCACTTCTATGATTTCACCATAATCATTTTTCAGAGAGTAAAGTCCATAAGATCCTCGAATGTGAGTAGTCGGTTTGCTGGATGCAGGCAGGTAAAATATCTAATGACACATGTAGTGATGTACAGACATAAAATCTCACAAGTGGGACTAAACAAATCTCCACCCAAAAAAAGCTGAGAAAAACTTGGATTAAGAAGTCTCAATCTAATAGTCAAAAATACAAAATCTTTCCTCAAACAGTGCTAAGAGTCATCTAAAAGACACTTCCAAGGAATAAATCTCAAGAATAACTCAGGATTCCTCTGATTTTAAAGGATTTTACCACAGCAAAAATTGCTACCCATACCAATGCTAGCTGCTAGCTGCTTTTGTTTAGTGGTCGTACGGACTTACGCGTCAGATCGATCTGTTGTTTACTTGGAATCGCCGGGCGACTTGAATGAAGCCTAAAGCGCAATCATCGGTTATTCCTAAACAATTGAAGCACTCTATAATTGTTCCTATACGGAAACAAGGTAAACAATCACAAGAATTGTCTTCCTATCGACCAATAGCTTTAATGTCGTGCATGAGTAAGATATTGGAAAAAATGATAAAGGAAAGACTATATTGGTTTGTTGAAAAACACAATATTTTGCCTCCTTTTATGAGTGGTTTTCGAAAAGGACGCAATATAGTGGACAATATAGTTGAATTAGAAAATTCTATACAAACAAATTTAAATACAGGACTTCATACTTTAGCCTTGTTTCTAGATATAGAAAAGGCGTATGATAAATTATGGATTGAAGGATTGATGTTTAAATTAGCACAAATTGGAATAAGAGGAAAAATGTATACTTTTTTAGAAAATTATCTTGAAAATCGCACCTTTCAGGTAAAAGTGGGACAAACAAAGTCACAAATATATGAACAATGTAATGGGCTTCCACATGGAAGTGCTTTAAGCCCACTGTTATTTAATATTATGATGAAAGATATCCCTGACATCGTCCCCGGAATACAAATATCTTTGTTGCAGATGACTGCGCTGTTTGGATTTCAGGGATGAATTTATTTGATATGACAGAACAACTACAGAATTATATTGGAATATTACAAAATTGGTTCCATAAATGGAGATTTAAGTTATCAGTACACAAAACAGTTCCTGTCTTGTTTACTAGAAGTATACATTTAGAATATCCTATTTTGAAAATAAATGATGAAGATTTAATGTTTAAAGAAAGTCAACGATTTTTAGGAATTATATTTGATAAACACCTTACTTGGCAAAAACATATTGAGAATATAGTACTAAGATGTAAAAGGAAATTAAAAGTTTAGAACTTTAACAAAAACGGAATGGGGAAGCTCATCGAAATCTCTCTTAATGGTATACAGAGCAATGATACGACCTCTTTTGGATTATGGATGTGAGGCATATAATAGCGCCTCTGACACGGTCAAAAAACCTCTTAACTCAATTCAATTTCAAGCACTTCGGATATGTGCCGGTGCACTCCCTTCAACGCCATTAGCATCTTTGCAAGTCGAAATGGGAGAAATGCCTCTGGACATTAGAAGAAATTTTATGACAGAAAAATATAAATTTAGTTTGCAGAGACACTTAGATCACCCATTGTTAAAAGTTTTTCGGCCAGATTGGCAAGTGAAATTAATTATGAAATGTAAAGCAGGAAACAGACCTTTTGCATGCAGAATAAGTAATATCGATAGTGTCTCTGTTGAACCTTTTTTGTCATCTCCATTACCTCCGTGGCTTCTTAGCCCAGCACACATATCTATTGAATTGAGTCAAGAATTCACAAAGGATAACAACCCATCCTACCTTCAACAAAAAAGTATTGAATTAATTCAAAAGAAATGGTCAGCACAATTGCACATATTCACGGATGGCTCAAAGGCACCCGGTTCAGGGAGATGCTCAGCGGCTTTTTATGTACCGGCCTTTTCATACTCACAGTCGAAAAGACTTACAGATTTTACATCATCATATAGAGCAGAATTGGCAGCAATCGCTTTAGCTCTGGATTGGTTACAGTCTGTTGAAGTGTATGTTGGAGTGGTAATCTTTTCAGATTCTTTGAGCTCACTCATGGCGTTACAAAATAATAAAATTTCAGAATCATTTGTATTAGAGATTGTGAGTATTCTTACAAATTTAGATAAGACAGGTAAAGATATCTTTTTTGAATGGATACCGAGTCACTGCGGAGTAAATGGAAATGAAATGGTGGATTATTATGCAAAACAAGCATTATATAAAGATATTGAATATGTAATGGTCTTGCTCTTTCAGAATTAAAGACAATTTTAAATGAACGAGCCGTAAATACATGGCAACGTCGATGGGAAGATTCTAATTATTTTAAAAAAGAAATACAGCCATTTGTTAAACAACAGGTTTTGTGTAATTTAAATAGACAATCTGAAAAGATTTTCAGAAGACTACGTTTGGGAATTTTAGGCCTTCATTTTGAAATATAAACTTGGGATTCACCCCACAGGGAAATGTGATTGAACGAGCAATGATGTTCGTTGAAATTAATATTTTTGAAAATGATTGAAAATGATTCTAAAATCCACAGATATACATGTTCAAGCGGCTATTGTCCGTTTTGTACAAAGGACAAAACGATTCGCTATATGTACAGCAAACTTTCGTGTAAGCATAATATTAGTTTTATGTTTCTGTAAAATATTATAATATACACTGTAATGGTCTGTTTGTCTTTGGTTCGTTTTTTGTCATACCAATTTACTATTATTATTATTATTATTATTATGTTTGCACCCACTGCACTGCACGTTATTTAGTGTGAGCCCACAATGCTTTGCTTGATAAAAACCTGACTTGGATGAGGCAGAGAGCATATAAGTGTGCGATCGCGCTACATTTTGTTTTTGTTTCCTTGTGTAAGGCTAACGCCCCCCTCTCTATGCCAGAGTGACCTAGGTGTATGTCGCCTTCGCTGATCCTCGACAGTATAATGCGAGTGAACAGAGGGGTGCGTACCCCGAAAGCCTAAGAAACGTACTTTGAGGGCTGGTAAGACGGCATCATGTGACAGGGGAGGGATCAGTGTTGCTAATTACATTTGGACAGTGGTGCGATCGCCCAATTGTATGTATTCTCAAGCCATGGAGATATATTTAGGATATCTAGATGTAGCTCCCGGCCATGCCTCGATAATTCTTTTATGCCTTGAAGATTTGTCAAAAAAAAACAAAACAAAATATTATTTATATTATGTGTGAAAAAAAAGAGAAAATAGACAAAATAAATGCATACTTGTATATATAAATATTGATGATATAAATACATTGAAATTTAATTTTAAATAAAAAAAAATGTATGGTAGTTGGCGACAATAGTCACCATTGACTAATCGCCATAAAAATTAAATAACAACAACAACAACGTCGTTCAGAATTCGCGATACGACACACGAAAGAAGTCGATGAGGTGCATTAATCACTCATTTTATGCGGAATGGGGCAAAAAAACGTAATTCTGATCCACCCCATAGTTGCATCACAAATTTATCGTCTAATTGGATGTAAGTACCGTATCATATGCAGAGATGCCAACCGTTCCGTTTTTGCCGTATTTGTTACGTTTTTTCACGCAAAATACGGCAGTACGTTTTCCCCTAATAAAATACGTTTTCTTAAGATTTTTTTTTTTTTTCTTTTTTTTTTTTTTTTTTTTTTTTTTTTTTTTCTGGTACTCCCTATAGAAACGATCGGAAAACGGCAACAAAATTTACGTTGAACCCTGATTAACTATTACTCCAGATACATATTTTAAATATAACACAAATAAACAGAACAAACTTATAAAAACGCTGGTGTGATCGACCGAACCAACTTTTATATTAACGTGTGCGTAAAGGGTATTTTTGCTGCGCGAATTTGCTTCGCGAAAAAATATGTTTTTTTGCTTCTAAAGGTTGGCAGCTCTAAAAATACTTTTTTGGGGTTCAAAATACTGTTTTTTACCTCTCAGAATACTTTTTTTGGTTTGTGAAGGTTGGCATCTCTGCATATGTATAATTTTAAACACAATTATCGCGCACATAAAATCATAAATTCGGGGGCACTATCATCCCGACCTAGAGCGCTGGCGCGCCGCACCAGCTTTCCCTAGAGTTAGCAATACGGCTGTAAATTAGCTGTATTATGCATAATTAATAATTATGAATGATGCTGAATAACTCGAGCTTGTGTAACTCGTGTGGACTAGGCTGCCTGGACTAGTTTTGAGCAATTGATGCTGAATTATTCAACTTAACTTAAGTTCAAGATGTCGTTCGAAATTGTCCGTCATGACTCATGACTTCATGTCCATTAGTAAAATAGTAGGACAGCGATGCCAAGGCCAACTTGTTCTCGCCAGAAAAAAATGTATGCGTGGTGCAAAAACACAAACATATATGTCGGAAAAATTACCCGTGGCACATGGTGTTGCTGCTAATCGAGCACGCATCAACGAGAAGTGTCCGCAGGGCTAGGCATTTGCTAGGGGTAGGGCCGGGAGGCGTATATTTTTTTTACACCACTGTTGAGCCATGTTCGCCCAAAACGGGCCCAAAACGCGCTGGTAATCCAAGACTAGAGCCTGCTGTACGCCATATTAATTTCTCTGCGACTCTGCGATATCGATCTAGCGAAGACAAGTCCAAGGGCGAGGATGACCATTAATTAGTGGCCGATCTCGATGCAGACTACGACCACGACGATGAGACTAGGAATATTCATCTTGCTGTAGATATTCACCCACAGTTATCATGGTGTGTGAAACTACGATTTTATTGAGAAAATGGCTAGGATTTTGATGCATAGAAATGGTATCGCATACGGCAGGCGCTAGTCGCATACAGCAGGCGGTAGTCTTGGCTTACCAGCGCGTTTTGGGCCCGTTTGGGCGAACATGGCTCAACAGTGGTGTAAAAAAAATATACGCAGCCGTGAGTCATCAGATATCGCCCAAGCCCAGCCAAGGCAATGTTCCCGTTGCTCGACTTTTCAATGTGAAATTTGCAACATCGAAAATGAACAAAAAAACAAAACAAAATCTAGAAAATTTCCCAATGTTAGTGTAAAAGTACATATTTTACCGTATGACTATGAATGGTTATTTTCGCAAAATTATCGATTTGTTTGACAAATTGAGAGACGCAAATTGAACGTGCCTCGAAAAAAAAAAATGCCCGTCGGCGTCGGTTGAATGATACGGAACACGCACTAGTAAGGTCTGCCAGAGTTTCGGCGGCCCCGCGCCAACTGCCTTGTAAGTTGCACTATTAAAAAGTTAATCCAAATTGAAATTGTTTGTTTCTGCTTTACAATTACACTTTAAAACAGATTTACTGAAGTCTACGATTACCATGGGGGACCCAAATTGGGCCCCGATGACCGAGCAGGCCCGGACCAGCCTGCTGCAACATTGGCAGACCCTGAGCAATGACCTCGATGCCGAGTCCATCGTCGATCAGCTCATCTCTGACTTTGCTCTTAGTCCCGATGAAGCAGAGGAAGTCACTTCCAAGACCACCCGCCGGAGAAAAGCCGTCGCGTTTCTCAAACTGATCGGGACGAAAGGTCAGCATGCGTACAACAGCACCCACTCGGCCTTGAAGAAAACCCAGCCGCATCTCTGTGTGTTTTTTGAAGATAACGTGACAGGATCGGGTCATCTTGTGAAGGGAGCTTGTACCGATGGATTCACAAAGGCACAAGGTAAAGAATAGTGTAACATAATCTACCAAGAAAAATGAAAAATAAAGTGAAAATGGCAGGGAGAGCCAGCAAAAAAAGGAAATAGTCCCCTTAAATTGCATGAATAGGGTTTGATTTAATGCTGTTATCTGATCCGGGAACGGCGATAATCGCTTCCGAGACGGATCGGATCGGATCCGGATCCGAGAAATACATTTTCTCGGTAGAAAATATCGGAAGATTTTGCCGACCCATTTTCTCCAGTAATAATTGAAAATGTGTATGTTTGACAGTCCAAAAGTAGTGTAATTTAAATAAAAAATGGGGGAATCAATATTGTTTACTTTATGAGTGGTTATTTTAGAGAAATTCTTGGTTCGTTACTTCGTTTCGCAGTCGAAAATTGAACAGGATGCGCGAAATTGCTAGTCATTTGAACGATAATGTCGACGGATACGCAAACAAAGTAGGCCGATACTCCAGGGGAGACGTCTGATGGATATCTGTATGATCCAGCTGATAAGCCAGTGCATTCAAAAGGTGGCTCTAAATACGTATTTTGGTCATTTGCACCATTTAAAAATGTTTTGATATTCTACTTACATGATTTCATGGCGTTTGATAGCTGGGCGGAAACAAAAATGAGCCCCAAAACAATGAAAACAATTACGCAAAATATCGATAAAAAACGACTGTAACGTATCGCGGATGAATCCGGCGTAAGAAAAAAAAACGTAACCTGCACGCGAAGTATACGAGCGATATGCGTGAAACAGCGGCCCGAAAACTAGCTGCTTACTTCAACCTTCGATATTAGCCGTCCGGCTTCAGTTAACCTCACGAATGTTCTTTGGAAATTTATCGATAATTCAGCACAGTTTTGTCATTGTTTTGGGTCATTTTAAAATCTGTTCGGCTTTCAGATGCCATGATCATGTAAGTAGACTACCATAATGGTGTTGATCACGAAAAGGCTAACTTATAGCCGCTTTTGGAGGGCAGTGGCTCACAAGCGCGATGTTTCCCACCGACTGGCGGGCCGAGTCTCTGTGAAACGTGTGGCGCGATGCTGAACAAACGATCGATTTCTAGGCCCAATTCACTTCGGAAAAAATACTTTTCTTGCGAAACTGAGTTAATTCTGAATAGTCTGTAACTATTTTCCCGTAAAGATTGATATGTACATGCCTCAAAGAGTTAATATTGTTAATATTATTGGCATATAAAACAAGAAAGATAAGTCTACAACGCTGCATTTTTTCAGAGCAAATTGCAATATTATTTTTTTCCGAGATCCGATCCGATCCGAGCTTTTGAATTCTACCGATCCGATAACGAACCGGGATTTTTTCTTTACCCAATGCTCGAAATTAGCACAGGCCCGATGGCCCGGGGCCACCAAAAATCTCTGTCGGGCCACCAAAAAATCATAATTGCTCTATTTTAGTGGCCCGATTGGGCCAGTAAGATTTCCAAATGTAAATCTGAAAATTTGACATTTCAAACATCGCCGAAACCAGGCATAAAAAAACAAAGGAAATCAGTGGAAAAATCAGCAAAATAGCGAGCGCAAATCTGCTAACGGCGATAATCTGGAGAAATGTGCGTGATTAGACAGAAAAATTCATCTCGTTCTGGAGGTGCCTATGAAAATTATGACGTCTTGGGGAGACAAACAAAGAGAAAGACTGATTTACCCGTCTACTACTAGTGCATACAAGTAGAACTAGAAGTGTACACACATGCTGGTACCTTGTACCTGGCCCCATGTATTATAAATGGGGACGGTATGTACATCACAGCCATTCCATTGTGACTCGCGTGACATTTATACAAAATTCCACCCTTGTTAAGGTGAAGTACTTCAAAACTTTAATTTGCAGATCTGTTATTTTTACATATTTCAATCAATGTATTGACCATACACATTGTTAAAAAGAAATCGTTGATTTTAAGTCATTCTTGTTGGAGATATGTCGTTTTTTCTGTTGTGACTCGCGTGACGCCATACTATTGAAGGTTTCTGACCTTACTGTACTTGACTGGATTTTCGTATGAAAGTACTTGTCCCATTTACACCAAATTTTCTGGAGTTCATTTTGAGACATTAGGCAATAATAAGACCAAATTCTATTATCCCTTGACTTTTTGTTTCATGTCAATCGCCATTTGAAAATGTGACTCGCGTGACACATGATTGTGACTCGCGTGACAAGTGTCATTTCGGACTAAAAGTTGAACCAATTATCATGATTTTATAAAGTAAAATGAGCCAAATTGTTAACATAACATATCATTTATGGTCAGTTACATCACATACATCTTTAAAATGAACAAATTATTTAATCCAAGCTCCGATGCGAGCTCTTGGAACTTTTCTTCTTTTTTCCCCCATTAAATTAATAGTTCTGGAAATTAGTCTTTCTTTTGCAGCTAATTTTCTTTTTCTTTCTTATTTAACTACTTTAAAATCAAAGTAAAACTTTCCCTTAGGTTTACTTGAATTTTTGGATTTGTGTCCATAAGTTCTTCTTGAAACTTGAAAGTCCCTTTGATGCACTAAGAGTCTCTAATTCTTCTTACAAATAATGTTCATATATAATCCTTTTCTGTCGTATTTATCATTGCGATGTCTGATATTTACATAATATTGACTGGCCTTGAGTGGTATATCACGAAAGAACAAGCCAGTCAATATTATTATCATTATACATACTATCCAGAGCAAAACATAAATAAACAATTACAAAAACATACATGTTACTCCATCTTGTTCAGTGAAGAAGACCAATGTATTGAATCTCAAATTACTGATTAAACATTTTCAACCCACGAAGGGCCATTTGCGCGTACTATACGTAGGTGCGCAGCGATTTATGTATTCACACGTCACAATTACGCACGCGCAGAGCCATTCATACATCATTAATAAACGCGCGTATGAATTTGCGCACTTCCACGCTGGATTGAATATCAGCTCCATGGAAGGGTTACATCGTCTGATATTGAATGGCAAATACACATTTTGAGAGCTGCATAATACACGTTAGGATAGTAATATCATAACAATATTGAGCGCTATGACTGACAAACCCAAGACGGAAACAAATACATGTTTTATTGAATTGAAAAACTGGCCTGTCTGTGTAATAATAAAACAATTATCAACTGTTTTGTTTTCTTTGAGCAAATTACATCACTTTAGAGTTAAATCAGCTTAGCCCAACAGAAGTTGACATTCCAGATAAAATACTTATTGTATGTATTGTATCTCTTTATTTATCAAATAATAACATTTACCTTCAATGTGATAATTAGAATAATTTACATAAATTATTTTAATGGCAGAGTTCATTTTTTTCAAACAAATTCTCTTATTTTCACAAACTTGTAAAATGTGACTCGCGTGACAACCCTACAAATCTTAGCATGACTTTGTTCTGGCATTTTTCATAATGAAGGGGTTTACATATATGGAAATCTTCTTTGCTGGTATGATTGAGGACCCTAAGATCCTCAAAATTTATTAATTACAATTCATACAATCTACTACTTTTGAAGCAATTCAAAATATGGACATATTTTTGTGACTCGCGTGAAACATTTTGAAGGTGTTTTCCAATCTGAAATATTGTCAAGCTGGTAACATATAAATGTAAAAACCAACTTGATATGGTAAAATGGGTGTAAAATAAGACTTGATACAAAAAATGATGTATCTGCAGATAAAAGAACATGCTTTAAATAGTGTGACTCGTGTGACAACCCTAAGAAACCTTAGCGTGACTCGTGTGACATTATTGTTCTGGTGTTTTTCATAATGAAGGGGTTTACGTATGGAAATCTTCTTTGCTGGTATGATTGGGGACCCTAAGCTCCTTACTATTTATCAACTGCAGTTCATACAATCTACTACTTTTTTAGCAATCTAAAATATGGACATATTTTTGTGACTCGCGTGACACTTTTCGAGGGTGTTTTCAATCTAAAATATTGTCAAGCTGGTCGCATAAAAATGTAAAAACCAACTTGATATGGTAAAATGGATGTAAAATAATAGTAAATACAAAAAATCATGTATCTACAGATAATGGAACATGCTTTATATAGTGTGATTAAAAAAAGTACAAAATAGGCCTAATTTTTGTAGCAAATTTGATCTCTGTTCTGGGAGATGTTACTCGGTTGTTAGAAGGTGAAAGGAGGTGAAAATTCAGATTTAAACCCTTTGAACATATACCTAGCCAGACATGAATTTTTGTTTTGATTGGTTGAACTTAAAATTTTGAGCCCCGGGTGCCTAGTTACACGGAATGGCTGATCAGCTTAATACAGCAATTCGCATAGCCACACACAGTCTAGTCAACTCTGCAACATATGCTTTGACTTGTCTTCAATTCAGTCCAATTTGCGCAAATTCGTTTGGGCAAGAAAGCCAGAAAGGCCTTATTATATTTCAAAGCATCACATAATTTGAAAGAACTTCAAATATAGGACTCATAATAAGGTAGTACAGATTTTGTTTTATCTAGTTTTGTACTTTTGTAGATGTTTCATGCCAATTTTGTGAGAGTTCCAGTTCAGTCCCATGCATGTTGTTTTGTGTATAATTTCAACTTTGAACTTGTAAGTTGACAAAATCGCACAGAGAAAGGGCTGAAATTGTAACATTTCATCAATCCAAAATTACCTAAATTACTGATTCAATGTTGGGTTTATATATTCCTTTACGGATTTTTTATCAGGGTGGTGATTTTAGATGTTATTTTCATTAATTAATTCTTATGAAAAGCTAAGATTACCGGTCACTGTTTTCTTTTATTTTTCCTTGTTTTTTCGGGCCACCAAATTTCTGTTTCGGGCCACCAATATTGGATAAATACCAATTCTACTTGCCCGATCGGGCCACCAGCAAAAAAAGTTAATTTCGAGCGTTGCTTTACCTAACAGCATGAGTTTGTTTTCAAATGGTATCTTCATGAATAACAGAAGGTCGCGAGTTGGAAAAGTAGTAGTCTGAGAATAGTAATGATTTAAGACCGATCGTGAGAATTCCAGCCCAGAATATGATGCTAATTGCTACATGACAGAAGAGGAATAAACCAATTTTTTTTTTATTTGAGTTACTAAAAACCAGTGACAGTTTGAACTTCATTGAGAATTGTTAGAAGATTTTGTGACTGGATCTGTGGCCGAGAGCACGATCAAAACCCAGGACAAGCCCTAGTTACACTGATCTTTGGAAATGCTTTACAGTTGAATGAGTAAGGGCAGTATGTGTGCTCTGCTACATTCTGTTGATTTGTATGTTATTCTAGATAGCATATTTACATTTAATTGATGAGAGCCAATGATGCTAACTACCATGGTAAATATTGCACTGGTCCGTAAATTGGAATGCATGAAAACAAAATTAGGCTTTATACAATTGTATCTACAGCATCAGTTCTTTTGGTAGAGAATGCTGTGAAAAGAGCTTCTACCGATGGATTTACCAAAGCACGAGGTAGAGATGGTGAATCGTAGTGTTAACCTGCTATGTACAAAGTCTATGAGGTTTTCAGAATCTTGTAGTGAATTGGTTAATGGGGAATTCCAAGTTTTCCAACCCAGAAAATTGATGAAGAGGGGACCCTTGCAGTCCACGTATGATGCAATTTAAAGGTTTCATCATGAATGCTCAATTTAAATTTTGATAACATAACCTCATATTACTTTGATTCAAACCCAAGATAAATGGTATTAAATACAAATGCTATGAATCATCATCACCATCATCATCTTCATCATTATCACCATCATCACATCACCGTCATCACCATCACCATCATCATCATCATCACCACCACCATCATCATCCACATCCAGCACAGTTTCTCAAATGGATAGCCCCTGCAAATATGATTGCGTGGTATGTACACGTGTTTTTAGCTCATCCGGCCCGAAGGGCCCGATGAGCTTATGGCGTGGCGTCCGTCGTCCGTCCTTCAGTCCGTCCGTCCGTCCACAGTTTTCAAAATGCTTCTTCTTCGTTATTTTTCAACCGATTTTGATTCTGATTGTTTCATAAGATAGGGCTAGGAGGGGGATTTAAAACTTCTACACAGAATCGTGAAATTCATTATCTATGGTAATTTATGCAAATTTATTCGAAATCACAAAAAATGCTTCTTCTCCTTCATTTCTTGACCGATTTTGATTTGGTTTGCTTTATCTGGTAGAGCTAACTTTGGTACACTAAACTTCTACACAGAATTTTGAAATTTTTCTCCATTCATTAATTATGGTAATTTATTTATTTTTATTTTTATTTTTTTGTATTTATTTTTTTATTTATTTTTTTTTTTTTATTTATTTTTTTATTTATTTTTTTTTTTTATTTATTTATTTATTTATTTATTTTTTTCCCATGTCCCTTCCGGGGCGTCAAATTTATATTTTTTTCACTCTAATTTTTTATTTTTTTTATTTTTATGTTCCTTCCAGGGCATCAAATTTATATTTTTTGACCAGTTGAAAAGTGTACCACATGAAATTTGCGATATTTGATGTTGCAAGATGGCGGATGAGCGCTACGTCATTGACGTTCTGGTTTTCTTCTGTTTACAGCTGAAGTGATCTTGCGCAAGGGTGGGGTTCCCGTTCCCCCTGCTGTCTTCACCCCGCGCATCAAGCACATAGAAGCCATCAACACGGAGCTGCAGAAACTGAAGGACCCAGGCTGGGTGGTAGTGCATGGGATGGGAGGCATTGGAAAGTCAGTGTTAGCAGCCGCTTCAGTCAGAGACCCAGAAATTATATCGGGTCAGTCCCACGTACTGTAAATTGTGTAGTGTTAATGTGTAGCCTACATGAATTGATGGGACTGAACTAATACGGAGCCAGGTAAGTTGGTTATACTTGGAATCTGCAAAGTTTGCAAGATAGTAACAGTTGCTGTTGCAGAACTTTGAGACCCATTCAATTATATCAAGTCTTTAAGACTTTACTTTGCAACCTGTGTAGCTTACTTTATTTATTGTACCAATTGTTGGTGCCCACTATAGGCACAGGGTAGGAAATACACGGGGGATGAAGGTGATTTTGCCCCCTAATTTTCAAAATAGCACCCTGAAATCAGTAGGCAGCCCGTAAAATTACCATCTAGGGTAATATGTGAGACATTTCTGGAGATCCATCAAAATGGAAAAGTAGCCCTCTAAAATTAAAAATTAATTGCTGTATTGAGAGCCAAGCCAGTATACATAAGACCAGTAAGACAAAACTCATGAATTTCTTGGTACAAAGTTCCAATATTTGTATATTTGGTAACAAAATTATGAATGCTGTACATGCAACTGTGTTGGTCAAGCTCATGTTTATAAACAAAAAAGAAAAACACATTTTCTTCTCAGGGAAAAAAAGATTTGTAGGGACTCGGGGTAAATAAGCCAATGAAATGCTAAAAGAGCCCCTGAAAATTATAAAATCATGTAAATTTGCAAAGATTTCAGTGCAAAACAGATTTTATGTGCTATTTTCATGCAGGTGAGCTTAAAAAAGAAGTTCTAGAAAAACATAATTTTCCCTGTTTCTTCTCCTTATATGCTTTCTATTAAAGGGAGTGTCCGCCTTTTGCAGCCAAATTTCCAAAGTTGCGAGGTTATTGTGGGCAATTCCAAGCAAACGCCATGACGGTCAGAGGGTGTTTCTCACAATGAAAGTCCAAATAACTCATAAAATCTAAATATCTAGAACCAACTTTTGATATGCATCTGTTACCACTATCCTACCAGGAAAGAAAACCAAAATTCCCAATAAATTATGAATTATGAATATCAATATCTGCCGTAACGCCGTGACGGCAAAAAGACATGGGTTTCTTACATGCTAAGAAACTAAGTAAACTCTGTGAACTACAGGAACATTTTGCACTTTTGTCACATTGATTCTTTGTACTAGACATCAAGCTAGAACATCCAAATAAAAATGTAGAAAAAATCCAATACTCATAGTAAATATGATATCATAAATGTATCTATGCACTGTAACGCCGTGACCTCTGAAATGTACATGTTATATATATGGGAGATATTAAAGAGATGAATAATATGATATAATTTTAATGTAGCGATCCAGAATCAATAAAGAACTAGATGAATGGGTGATATAACCAAGATGCTATTAAATGATCATCCGCATGACACAAATTTGCAGCACAGCGCCCTCTATTGATCAAAAAATCATTTAGGACATAACTGAAATTCTTATCTATTTCAGAAGTTAGTTAATGGAACCATCAAATATTAAAACCAAAATACATACTTAAATGTAACAATGAAATATGAGACCTTTGACATCTGACCTTTGACCTTGTTTCTCAAAATAACATACAAATGTTTAATTTTTTTTCTGCACAGTGCATATTTGCAAGTGATTTGTTTCATGTAACATGATTTCAGAGTTAGTAAATGTTTGTTTTTTAATTGGTAATTATCCGAGTGACCTTTGACCTGTGCCCCAAACAGTTTCAGAAAATTGTCTTTTACCTACAGTTCTCTTTCTAACATTGATTCTGGAACTTAATTGTGAGAACAAAAAACAACAACAATATTTTGACCTGTTGACCTATGACCTCCCATGACCCCATTCCCTAATCAGGTCATATACTTCACTGGACGCATACCAGTATTATTATCATGTTATCCTTCAAGGATTCTCAAACTGTCTTGATAATAATATAATTTTTGCATATTTGTTAGCTATGTGACCTTTGACCTTTGACCTCATGGACCAAAATCATATCCAATAATCCGTACCTCTAAATACATGGATTGTACAAAGTTTGAACAAAATCCATCCAACGAGATATTGCAAAAAAAAGAACACTGATGTACAGATGCACATACAGACAGACGGACGTACAACCCCTACACATACATGACTCGGGTAACTTTGAGATGGAAACATTATCAACTGACCTAGGTATTCATATAATTATTGCATGAGCAATGCCCAAGCATACCTACAAAAAATATTTTACACTATTTGATTATGTCAACTGTGTTATGTCAATGGGAATCCAGTAGGTAGCGTCACGGCGTTACACAAAACGTAACGCCGTGACCAAATTGATATTGATTAGATTAATAAGTGGTAAAAGATAATGCTGCTATTCAGCATCCATATTATAGCCCTATGGGCTAATACAGAGAAAACAAAAAATTATTTCATTCCAATTCATATTTTTCCAGAAATATTAAAAATATCTGTTTTTAGTGTAACGCCGTGACATATTGATGACTGTAAATGAGACAGACACTGAAGCGGAACGAAGAGCGAAAATGACGAAATTGATATTTATCTGAAAAATTGAAGCAATGATCCTATCAACACTGAAATAAAATTTTATGAAAACTCCTTTTCGCAGTTCTTTAATGCTTAATATTTAATTGAATGTTTTGTGAAAATAACTGAAAATTAATTTATGCTATATATTAACAATAAAATAATAGTTTACAATTTTTTTTTTCAAAAACAAAATGCATTTTTGGAAAGTTCAATCTTTTAGCTTTCATTTGATACCAAATTTGTTATGGTACAACGAATTTGAAAAATCAGTGGTTATGTCAATATTTGCTTGGAATTGCCCTTATATGAAAGAAAATATAATTTAACAGCTTGCCTGAAAAAATTAGGGCTTGAAATCTCTTTTTTGTGGAGTTATAGACCTCAAAGTAATAACGTCCTGTGCATTATACGAGAATTCACCCGTGCAAAATTTTGCTCATGATAACTGCCTGCGCATTCCAGGGAGCTCCCCGTTGCTGTGCGTGACGTCTGCATGACCCGCACAAAGATTGTGATCGAACAATGGCGTAAACAAATACTAAACAAAATAACTAATACTTGCTAATTCTGACTACATGTAATAGTTTATTCTTAATTTTCAAGACCTTTTTCGTGACATACCTTTAAAGATGTCGGCTTCTCAAAAATACCTTTACAAGAATAAGTACAATATTGTTTTGATATTATGCTAAATCAGTTAAACACATTTATTGGCCAATATATAGTTTGATGAAGGGATGATTTCTACACATTCGTGTTTCATTCGTAGAATCCAAATTACAAGGTTGTTCGATCTGAAATTTTGTGTGTGTTACATTCATCCTCATCCGTCTACTGGAAGCAGTTCAGACGATTTGTAAAAGGCAGACACTCCCTTTAAGGAGCAAAGCGATCAATCTAATTCTATTGTGACTTGAGTCGACTGTAGACGGTTAATGAACATATCTTTATTCTTATTACAGATGTCTTCCCTGGAGGTCTCTACTGGCTGTCCATTGGAAAAATCGACAAAGCCAAGCTGCTCTCCAAAGTGCAGAACCTGTGTGCGAGACTAGAAGATGATCAAGACCGGACTCCACCACACAATCTGGAAGAAGGCAAAGACAGACTACGTACGCTTTTTCTAGAGAAACACCCACGGTAAGTGCCTGATCCAAGACAAGGACAACTTCAAGAAAGCAATTCAGTCAAACATTATTGAGCAAAGCAAGCAATCAAATTCTCTCTCCGCACCAACAACACCTGCTCAGCACTCTACATGGTTGGCTCCTACCAGTGTTGGGTCCAAGACCAGAGGGTCAGAGATCAAGATCAGACAGTCCGAGATCAAGACCAAGATCCGAAGCTCAAGATCAAGATCAGAACCTCTGAGATCAACATCAGAAATGTCCGAGATCAAGAACAAGATCGAGATTACTGATGCCGATCTCGAGACTGGTCTCGAGATCAAGATAGATCAGACAGTCCGAGATCAAGATCAAGACCAGTAAGGAGTTTACATTCTTTCTCCATCAGTATACAAATGGCATTCCATAGATGTAAACCATGGTTTGTACAAACCTCCTACAAACCTCCTTTGTGAATTCCGCCCAGTGTGTTGTTTGTATGCGTAATCCAATTTGAATGCTATTTATAAACAAAACCTGTGTGCGAGACTAGAAGAGGAAGACCAGACTTTGCCACACAATCTAGAAGAAGGGAAAGACAGACAATGCACCAGTGTTGGGTCCAAGACCAGAGGGTCCAAGATCAAGATCAGGCAGTCTAAGATCAAGATCAAGACCAAGATCCGCAGCTCAAGATCAGAAATGTCCGAGATCAAGAACAAGATCGAGATTACTGATGCCGATCTCGATACTGGTCTCGAGATTAAGATAGATCAGACAGTCCGAGATCAAGATCAAGACCAAGATCCACAGCTCAAGATCGAGATCAGAACCTCTGAGATCAAGATCAAGATTACTGATGCCGATCTCGAGATACCCAATACTGCTATGCACACTGTTCCTGGAAAAACACCCAGGGTACAGCTGCCTAGCCTAGGTTCACTGCAAGGTTCGATTTTGCTGTTAAGGTTCACTTTGACTTTGCAGCCAAGGTTTGTTTTGTTTAGCAATCCATAACCTTGGCTGTCAAGGTTCACTTTATTGTAAATAAGCTAAGTTTCGCTTTTTAGCGAACCATGACTTGGCTGTGAAGATTTTCTATTTTTGGCAGGTGGTGGTGGTGGTGGTGGTGGTGGTGGTGGTGGTGGTGGTGGTGGTGGTGGTGGTGGTGGTGGTGGTGGTGGTGGTGGTGGTGGTGGTGGTGGTGGTGGTGGTGGTGGTGGTGGTGGTGGTGGTGGTGGTGGTGGTGGTGGTGGTGGTGGTAGTAGTAGTAGTAGTAGTGGTAGTGGTAGTGGCAGTAGCAGTAGCAGCAGCAGTAGCAGTAGTAGTAGTAGTATAATCATTATGATTGTTATCATCATTATTATATCAACAGGTCACTAAATATCCTGGATCATGTATGGTCAATAAGGGTCAGCTACACAGTTGGTGTCCAGGCCACACTGAGGGTCACTTTTATTATTTGCATTCATGACCTGTTGAAAATGTTGTTGTCATTATTTGTTAATGTTTTTCATTATTACTGTAAACAGGTCACTACTTATTCTAGATGATGTATGGTCAACAAGGGTGATCCACACATTTGATGTCCAGGCCAGAGTAATGGTCACTACTAGAGACCAGTCCGTCACAGAGAGAGTGTCAGGTA
>JBAMJV010003502.1:87500-126856 GCA_037951105.1 Echinarachnius parma
TTAATAAATTATCGAACATTTTTAATGGAAAATAAAGTGATTCGCCTTGCAATCACACCCATGGCAAGACGGTAAAACACCCATGAGTTTATCAAAATTATGCACGATAGAAAACGTGGTTTGTTTTCCTTTTAAGCGGAATATTTCGCCAAAAAAAAACGATTGCCGTGCACTTAATAATTGTTTTCCACGGAATTCTGTCCTTTTGGTCGTAACATTCATGCGAAAATACGACTTCTCAAACCGATCCTCGGAACATACTGCAGTATGAAATAAGCCTTGCCTCCGTGAGATAACAGCCCCATGTATAGTGTTCTGTGTGTGTAATTTGGCGTGTATGCATGAACTGATTAATATTCGTTATTTTTTTCTGCGTTCTTTCGTTCTTTGGTTGGGTATACATTAAAAATTCACTCAGGAATGTATAGTTTGACAGGTCCACTTTATTCTTCATAATTTAAAATTGATCTGTTGGCAACAAAAATTTGTCATTTATCAGTGTTCTGTTTTTCAGATTTACAAGCAAGGATATGCAGACAATTATTTCTTTAGAATTCTAATGAAAGATATCGTCATGATCGTGGAACAAGAACCAACTGCGAAGGATTATCAAAATACGCCTCCCCTGTGCGAAGTTCATTGTGTAGAGTTCAATGTTGCGGTAATGATCGGGGAGGATGAATGAGAAGGGTGGGTCGATATCGCACGCCCATCAGAGGACTGAAGTTACCGCTCTATTGTACCATGCCCAAGTATTACTATAGACGACGATGATGGTCATTGTTATGAGGGGGCGCGCGGGGGTCATGCCAGCCCGCCAGGTTAACTTGCATGCAATTGACAGTATGAAACACCGGAGCGTACTGTGTATGCCGCCGTGTTACGAAAGCTTTGCTGATTGGCCGATGAATAACAGTAAACTGCGTATGCGTTATATTGTTTGTGATCGATCGTGAAAAGCGAACGGTCAAACCGAACAAAATTTCAACCGCTCGCTCGCTCTGTGAGGATGTTTTTCTGAATGGATGCGAAACTTTAGAAGCGATTTTCTCCGTTGTTTGACAAATCGCTGGGCTCTGGTCCTCGTTATTAAATTGCGTTTTTCTTTCCTTCATGAAAATTATATGTAGCAAGTTATACATCATTTTAAAGCTGAAATCCGAGAGAATTCAAAACACTAAAAATCTTAATTTTGATATTTCCGACGAATTACCCGAAGTGACAGAGGGGGACACATATACACCCTACACCATCTGTAGATGGGTTCACTAGTTGGGACAGTACTATAATGAGATTGTTCCTTCCTGTAATGTACAAACCTCCTATATGCATGACACGACCTCCAGATGGACTAGCTCCTTCAACAGTACAATAATCAGATTAAGGTCATTTCATTGTGATATTGACCTCTTTCCCCTATTTACATAAATCTTCCTTTTATTCTGCACTTCTTCCCATTCGAACCTCCTAAATGCATGATGTATACCCTACACCATCTGTAGATGGGTTCACTAGTTGGGACAGTACTATAATGAGATTGTTCTTTCCTGTAACACATCTTCCTAATTCACCTTCTCATAACCCTCATTTTCTGTGTTATCCCGCTTCATATTTCTATTCCTACTTATCTTCCTCCTAGCAGAACACATGCAGAGCTGCCAACTATTTTGCCGTTTTTTAATTGATTTTTTACTTACGTTTGAACGTTTGAAAACGTTGAAACTCTGTAATATGCATGTTATGAGCACCAGCACCGTCTAGTTGTGTGCGCGAACTTCATTATGTAATAAGCTATTTTCGATTCTGTTTTTTCCCTGAAAATTCTGTTTGTTTTTTTTGTCATTTCATTCTGTTTTTTCTTTTTTTATCAAGGTTGGCAGCTCTGCACATGGCAGTCCGCAGAGTGTAAAATGTTATTCTAATTAATCTGGATTTAGTGAATTGATTTTAGACATTCTTTCTCATGAATCACTTCTATTCAGGCAATGAACAAGCAACTAACTTACAAGGCTTCAATGGGGAATACTTCAAGAGGCACTGTAATGGGGAATACTTCACCCTACCAGATGATACATACATACACATGTACCTAGCAGAACACATGGCAGAGTGTATGTTCTTGTTCATGATTAATCTGAATTAAGAAAACTTTTATGATGAGAGACATTTTCCCTCTTATTAAAGGGAAGCTTGTTGCAGCTGTTGTTGAGTATGCTGCTATGTCATTTGTTGTGTAATCAACTATTTTTAGTGCATGCTCAGATGACGTTTCATGTGGCACCGTTTTAAAACATGTTCAACAAAGCATTGATGAATTCCATTATTAGTGTTCACCCAAATGGAATTTACAAGAAGAAGAGACATTAATGATGCACTTTTGTCCACTTCTATTCAGGCAATGAACAAGCAACTAGTACAAGGCTTCAAGAACCACTGTAATGGGGAATACTTCACCCTACCAGATGATACATACATACACATGTACCTAGCAGAACACATGGCCAATGGGGACGATTTCGCTGAGCTCTCAAAGTTACTCCGGTGCCTACGATGGATCACTATCAAGATCTCGCTGACGGGACCAGCGAACATGCTGAGTGATTATGTCAGCTATGTGGACAGTCTTGCACCTGAGGTTAGTCTATGTGTGTTTCTGCTTTATTTGCAAACTGCCATCAAATTTATCTGAGGTAAATTTACACTTCTGCATTATTATTTATCAAAGATTTTACATTATTTTCACACTTAACATACGTATAAGATATATGTCTTAAAGTTTTATTTGTTCTGAATAAGACAAACTTCCATTTGGAGATTTTGATTATTATACCCCGGCCAAACCACCTTTAACCACCTGCTATCTCAATATTATACCCCAGCCAAACCACCTTTAACCACCTGCTATCTCAATATTATACCCCAGCCAAACCACCTTTAACCACCTGCTATCTCAATATTATACCCCAGCCAAACCACCTTTAACCACCTGCTATCTCAATAACCCCGGCCAAACCACCTTTAACCACCTGCTATCTCAATATTATACCCCAGCCAAACCACCTTTAACCACCTGCTATCTCAATATTATACCCCAGCCAAACCACCTTTAACCACCTGCTATCTCAATATTATACCCCAGCCAAACCACCTTTAACCACCTGCTATCTCAATATTATACCCCAGCCAAACCACCTTTAACCACCTGCTATCTCAATATTATACCCCAGCCAAACCACCTTTAACCACCTGCTATCTCAATAACCCCAGCCAAACCACCTTTAACCACCTGCTATCTCAATATTATACCCCAGCCAAACCACCTTTAACCACCTGCTATCTCAATATTATACCCCAGCCAAACCACCTTTAACCACCTGCTATCTCAATAACCCCAGCCAAACCACCTTTAACCACCTGCTATCTCAATAACCCCAGCCAAACCACCTTTAACCACCTGCTATCTCAATAACCCCAGCCAAACCACCTTTAACCACCTGCTATCTCACTATTTGTAACCGGCTGTAGCAAAACCCACCACTTGTTGGAGTTGTGGGCTTCCAAAATTGAATATTGGTCCCAGGGTCAAAAGGAACATTTTGTCATAACTAGCAAGATTTTGCTACACTTTTGCTCTTTATAATGCAAAATAAATCAACTTAAAATATGAATCCAGTGCAAAGATATTTCAAACTTTGTAAAAACCATCTGCATACCGGTAGCTATAATTGTGATTGTCATATTTGAAACATCAAAATCTCAGTTTCAACTTGATGCACAATGACAAATTATCATAACTGCTAAATATTATCCAAATTAATTGAAATAGGTATCAAATGAAGCACCCTTTTAAATGGTATATAAATCTCAAATTTGATTTGATCTACTAATACAATTATAATACTAAATCTACAACTACTTTTCTTGTTCTTTCAGGACAGTGAGTTTGCATCGCAGTTCTAGACCTTTATCAGTGTCAATGCCCATCTGTTGATCCAGAACCGACTGCCTTAACTACCAGTACCACCACCACCACCACCACCACTATTTCTACTACTACTATTCCTTCTACTATTTTCTTACAATTTCTAGAAAATTAACTTTGCGTCGCAGTTCTAGTCCTTCATCAGTGTCAACGCCCACCTGTTGATCTAGAACCCTTTACCAGACATCCTCCATCTAGCCCTGCCACAATCACTACCACCAACACAACTACTACCACTATACTACTACCACCACCACTACCGTACTACTACTACCACTGCCACTACTACTATTGCTACTTTTCTTTGTTCTTTCAGGACGGTGAGTTTGCGTCCCAGTTCCAATCGTTTATCAGCGTCAACGCCCATCTGCTAATCCAGAACCCTTTACCAGACATCCTCCAGCTAGCCCTGGTCCAACAAGATGACACAGAGGTCTGTCAACGAGCAAGAGCCTTGATCAAGGCTAAGCAAGATGGCTTCTACCTCGAATGGTGGTATGTATATAACGTCCACATATGCGTAGTTTCATCAGTCATACATTTCTTATTTTCAGCTGATTTGGGCCAAAGTTTTACTGCCAAACAACCTCGAGTGGTCCACAAATTTTGATTGTCATAATGTTGCAATTTCTATTACTGATTTGCCCAAATTTTCAGAATTGGATCATCCAATAAAAAATATTAGCTTTATATAGAGGTCTATCAACAACCTAGAGCCTTGACTAAGGCTAAGCATGGTGGCTTCTATCTTGAGTGGTGGCATGTACATGTTTGATGCAGAGCTGCAAAGTCTCCTTTTTTCATAATAATATCTCTGATTGCTGTTTGAAATTTCTGTAAATAAGTTTGAATTATGATATCCACAAAGTTTATTAGTTTATTATTATGAGCTTATACTGTGCGTAGTTTGCCAATCATATTTCTCGTAGTGTGATACTAATAGGGTTGATGTCTATATATTGTCTTTTTTGTTGTATCAAAGAGCTACTCGCTCATTATAAGCAATCCCCAATCTGGACTCACTAATTCATTCTCTTATTATTTTTGGCTCATATATTTGTAGCACGTCAGTCTCGTTTCTAGTAGTTTGATACTTGTAGGGTTAATCTCTTTATTCTTTTTTTCTCAGCAACAAATACTTAGTGAAGGACCACCTACTGATCACAAATACGCCACACTCTGGAGTGACAATGAGCGCTCATTTCTCTCCAACGGGGGACCACATCATATCGTGTGGTGAGGATGGAACAGTTAAGGTAAGAAATGTAATCTTGCATGCTTTAAAGACCCATATGACCTCTAATTCCCCTTGCATGCTTTAAAGACCCTTACAACCTTTAATTCCCCTTTCCAAATATTTCACACACCCCTCCTCCCTCTTTTCACCCTCTTCCCCTAAATAATCTGATGAGATTTGGGGGTCATGAGGTCAAAGGTCAAGGTCACAGGACTCGATATATGTGTAATAATGCATCGTTCTCACGAACCGTTTAATGGATTTATTTCAAACTTGGTATTCAATTCAATTCAAATATGGTTTATTCATTAAAAATACATATATGGCAGCCACAGGGCTGAATTGCATATGTGTTTACAAACATAAATTACATACAAAGTTAAACAAAATTAAGAACGTAAATGATAAACATGCATAACGAAATACATTTTAAATAATAGGTGTATATTTGGAGAACAAAATTAGACATCTAAAATTGGACAACTAATTACGCTAAAAATATAAAAACGCTAAAACATATTGCACATGTGTAATTGCATTTTAACATAAAAGCTCCAGTTGTGGCTTTGCATTATATTTAGGAAGAAAATTACACAAACAAAAGTGACTAAATTACATTTCAATAAATAAGATAATTTCAAGGGGATGGGTATAAATCCAACTAACTAAAAGGGTTTTGTGAGCAGATTCTATAAAAGTAAATCACAAAATGTGGGTTTGCCATTCTTTTAGATAAATAATACAATATTATCATAAATTATCCTATTATCATAAATATATAGATATAATCATAAAAGTAGGGTATATCATAAAGCAAATGTAATGCAGTGTCAATAGACGGAGTTAGACAATCATTCAAATCATTACCAGGAATAATTTATTTAAAAGAGTATGATTAAGATGACTATTATATAAATACATGGCTTTACGTATGCTGACAATACAATGAATATTAGAGCAATTCATTATTCGAATAACACAACTGTTCCTATGTACAATATAAAAAGCAAGAGGAGATTATCACACACTGTTAAAAAGCCGAATGAGGTATGAGTGTACATATCGGGGTGGCAATGATCTGAGTAGATTTGGGGATCATGAGCTTAAAGGTCAAGGTCATATGACTCATTATACATGCAAAAAAGCTTGTAATGGCAAAATCTCAAGAACTAAATGTCAGATTTCAATCAACTTGATACCTAAATTTGGGGTCATATTATCAAGGTCACAGGACTCAAAATATATGAAAAATATATAAAAAAATGAATTCAGTGCATGTTATTTGGGCTTGATATTAAAATCGCATCATAGCAGAGGCATAATTTTCGACTGCGCGCAGTCAAAGATCCATAGATCTAGTTTTTCTTAAGACTCATATTGGCCCCACCCTTCTTTCCTCCTCCCACTCACCCATGCCCTGATGATACCTGATTTTGGATGATATTTATATCAAATTATTATAACCATTCTTATTTTGGGTCTATTTTTCATATACAGCTGTGGGAGACCCAGTCACTGAAACCGGTCCTGAATCTTGACGCTCTCAACAACTGGATTAACTGATGCGAGTTATCACCTGACCATACCTAACTATGGATGATATTTATATCAAATTATTATAACCATTCTGATCTCTCTTTTCATTCGTAGCTGTGGGAGACCCAATCGCTGAAACCTGTACTGAATCTTGACGCTCATAATAACTGGATTAACTGGTGTGAGATATCCCCACTTGGCGACATGATCATAACCTGCTCCAGTGCTAACGTCAAGATGTGGAGACGCCGGGACCAGAAACTCCTGGAGAAGATATCGGGCGACTGGCTGCGAGCGATCATCTCGCATGACGGCGAGAAAGTCGCCATGTGTAGCACTGACGGGCATATTCAGGTAAATTTAGTAGTTTCATTCAATTCAGGAGGTCAAAAGTCAACTTTTATTTCTTATTTCACGGGCTAATTCAGGCAGAGCTGCCAAGTCTCCCTCATCTTGCAAGAGACTCCCTGAAATAGACTAAGATTACTGCATCAGATTTCATCCCATCGGCCAATCTCCACGATTATTGACAGATTATTGTCATTAGGTTGTATGCATTTGATAGATACATGTATCTCCCTGATTTCTGATGAAATTTCCCTCAATCTTCCTGATTGTTCACTTTCAATGTTGGTAGCCCTGATTCAGGTCAGAGTTCAAAGGTTATATGTTTAATGTGTGAAATGGAAGAGTGGCGACTGAATAGTGTTGGAACAGATTTGGGGTACTAGCCTGTCAGCAGTTATCTCGTACAGTCAAATTGTTAAAGGGATTAGAACATTTGAATAAATATAGGTACGTGTAGTTTACATGTTTATTTGAATAGATACATGTAGTTAACATGTTTTATCAGTTTGAACTAATACATTTTCTTGTCTCAGTAGATCAATGAATTGAAGTCTGATTGGAGGCGTGTAATCAGATAAAATTAGCGAAGAAATTCAAATTTAATGGTTTAAGAACAAGAAATTTGGTAGAAAGCTGCCATGATTTTATAATTATCACTGTTGTATAGCGTTTAGCCATAGGTGATAGCAATTTAGTTTTATGGGCTGTATAAGTATGGTTTGATTATCGTTTGTAACAAAATGTTTTTCTTGTCCTGATAGATCATTGACTTGAAGTCTGATCGGAGACGAATGATCAGAGCGCACGATGAGGTGGTGCGTGCTATCTGCTTCACTCCTGATGACTCCAAGATCGTGTCCTGTTCAGATGACTCGGTTGTCAAGGTAAGAACAGCTCGAAGCATAATCTGGTTTATGGGTTGTCACCTTTTGCAATAAATATACTACCACAATATAAAATTGAGATTAAAGTTTTAATGGGTGAGATAGTGAAGAAACTAGCAGAAAAGAGTGACATGGGTGAAGCCCCAGGAAACATTTACATGTTGGATAGTCCATGTTATTGTTTCTGGTTTTATCCCATTTTGCAACAAGATGAAGTCCAAGAATATCAAATTTAAAAGTTTTTAAGGGAGTAGATATTGAAGAAACCAACTGAAAGGAGAGGTTTGCTGTGGCCATTCATAATTGGGAAGAACCAAAGGAGAAAGAAAAAGTTTGCAGATTTGTATCTTTACTTGAACTTAGTGGATTGATTATGAATCCATTTAAAGGAGTTACTTAGCACTGTGTGAACCTACAAGGTTGCCTAGTTGGAATGCTCCCCAGGGAGTGGAAAATTTGCACTTTGAGTGCAGTATGTATCCGATGACAGGGATAACTAGAAGGCCGACAAAGTCAGCATACCCACGCCTCCCATTAGCCCTGTTCTACCCCTTCGTCGGCCTCAACCCTGTTTTGCTTACCGATGCATCCTAAAAACATAGTGATCAACCGTTGAACAGAACGAGTGTATGAACTGTATGTTTATCTTAAGCGTATAAGTTTAAATTGCATGTAAATTGTCCACTTGAGAGGATCATCACCATTGTTCTGGTCATTGGGCCAGGATGTGTGCATTAATGCCATTAATTAATAATTATTAAATAAATAAATGTATTTTTCGGAAACTTACCAATTTCTTGGCGCTTCAAAGTTCAGATCAGCGTGTTGCAATTCAATTCCGTTCCGTATTAATTAACCCGGAATCGAAAGTACCGTACCATAACATATGGTACCGTGCGCGCGATCGCGATGCACACCTGGACTAAACTTGTTAGTTGCTGCTCGATTGGATTCAGCGAGGTTACCGTACCGCGCCTATAACGTGCAGATATTATTTAGGCACACACGTGCATTAAATACATACTCAAACTTCAAGGTTCCACAGAATTTGCAGGGGTCAACCAATCATCACCAAAATCTAATCGATTCTTCCATGTCACTATCCAAACATTCCCTGAAAATTTGGTGCAAATCCGTTCACCCGTTCTCTAGTTATCTTGTACACAAACAAACAAACAAACAAAAAAACAAAAAAAAAACAGACAAACAAACAAACATACGGAACCCTTTACATAACCCCCTGCCGATTTCATCGGCGTGGGTAATAATAGTGATGCGCCGCTAGCTCCGAAAGACGAAGGGTTAGGGTTAGGGATATATAAGTAGCCACCACTATTATTGATATTGGTATTGGACACTTTGTATTGTTAAGTGTATGAAAAACTGGATGTCTTGTAGGTGATTGGGTAATATTGTTCATAATCTTTTTCTTCCAGCTTTCCAGCTCTATCCTCACCAACCCCCAATTGGTGCACTTCTTTTGTTCTTCAGTGCCCCTCCCTGAATGTATCTCCCCCTCTAGATGTCCCCTCTTTTGTTCTTGTCCATCCTAGCTTGTAACTGTTCCAGCTCTCTCCAATCTATTTCATGTAGTATTTAGCTTCATGTAACAGTAATTTACTTGTCAGTTCAGCCCAGACGAAGGATCTGCTAGATTCAATAGCTCGGCTTCTTATTTTGACTCATAATCTTTGTCTGTCTGGATATCTAGTAGGCGATGGGGTAATATTGTTCATAATCTTTGTCTGTCTGGATATCTTGTAGGCGATGGAGTAATATTGTTCATAATCTTTGTCTGTCTGGATATCTAGTAGGCGATGGGGTAATATTGTTCATAATCTTTGTCTGTCTGGATATCTTGTAGGCGATGGGGTAATATTGTTCATAATCTTTGTCTGTCTGGATATCTTGTAGGCGATGGGGTAATATTGTTCATAATCTTTGTCTGTCTGGATATCTTGTAGGCGATGGAGTAATATTGTTCATAATCTTTGTCTGTCTGGATATCTCATAGGCGATGGAGTAATATTGTTCATAATCTTTGTCTGTCTGGATATCTTGTAGGCGATGGGGTAATATTGTTCATAATCTTTGTCTGTCTGGATATCTTGTAGGCGATGGGGTAATATTGTTCATAATCTTTGTCTGTCTGGATATCTTGTAGGCGATGGAGTAATATTGTTCATAATCTTTGTCTGTCTGGATATCTCGTAGGCGATGGAGTAATATTGTTCATAATCTTTGTCTGTCTGGATATCTTGTAGGCGATGGAGTAATATTGTTCATAATCTTTGTCTGTCTGGATATCTTGTAGGCGATGGAGTAATATTGTTCATAATCTTTGTCTGTCTGGATATCTTGTAGGCGATGGAGTAATATTGTTCATAATCTTTGTCTGTCAGGTGTTTGATGTGGAAAGCAAGAAGGAGTTGGTCAGCTACCCTGACCACACGTCGCTTGTGGTCAACTGCTGCGTGTCGCCAGACGGTCAAAGGGTTGCGTCGGCCGGAAGCTCAGAGGTCCACGTCTGGGATTTGAAAACCGGGAAACTTATCGGGAAGTGCCTTAGTGAAGCCGACTCGGTGCTTTGCTGCGAGTTTTCGCCAAAGGGAGATGTAATCGCTGGCGGTCTTTCATCATTTGAAATTGTGGTAAGTTACATGTACTTGTGACGTCTTGATAATAAAGTAAATTTGATGTGTGCTGGGTTTGGAGTTCAAGAAAATTTGAATTCGGGATGTGCCTTATCAAAGCCAACTCGGTGCTTTGCTCCTAGTTTTCGCCTAAGGGATGTATTGCTGGTGGTCTTTCGTCTTTTTAAATTGTGGTAAGTAATAAATGACTATTAAATAACAATTTTGGTGTTGTTTTATAGAATATCCGGAAAAGAAGGCTTTAAATATGGGTTTTGCAAACCAGGAAAGTTATCAGGAAGTGCCTTAGCGAAGCCAACTCTTTGCTTTAATGTGAGTTTGCCAAAGGATATTGTAATCGCTGGCGGCCTTTCGTCATTTGAAATTGTAGTTTTGATTTTGAGATACTACAAGTCATTTAGGGAAATTGTATGTGCTGGATTTACAGTTTGGGAATCGGGAAGTGCCTGAGTAATGCATAAGCGGTGCTTTTCTGCAAGTTAGTTTCTGACAAAGGGTGACATAATTGCTGGCAGTTTTTCATCATTTGATATTTGTGACCGGCTTTAGCAACACCCTGCACTTATTGGTAAAAATCAAAATGTAGATTTTCATACCATTAGAACGGCCTCGTTACAAGCTTGCATTTGATGCTTTGTTCTAACAAATTGGTCAAAATTTTGCGAAGATATGATTGTTTCAATTTTACAATCTGATAAGTCTTTTACACACATTATGTGAACTTAATTTGACAATTTCTTCCAAACATGAATTACCAACAAGTGCAGGGTTATGCTATAGCCTGTCACATTTGGTATAAGTTGCCTCTTTTTTGTTTCAATAAATACATTTCAATGTGCTTTAATTGCATGTGGACTAATTTTTTGGAATATTTGATTACAAAAACGCAGTGATACAAGTTGGTAGTAATCTTTAAAGTAGCTGAGCGAAGAAATATCACAAAATATCCCAAAATAGACAAATTATACATGTACGGGAAGCTTATACCAACCAGAACACAAATCATCTGCTCTTAAGTCTTGAAATATCAATGAAATGCGATAAGAAGCGTGTTTCCAAGACCCTTCTCAGAACTTCTTTATGGCTTGAAACGGGAATTACCGAGTACGGAATAATGACGTCATACGTGCGAGTCCTCCGCCTAGAGCGTAGAGCGAGGCGTATACAACTGTGTATTAAAACCCTCACAAGAAGTTCCGCAATTCAAGTTTGAGCGTTCATATCTCTCATATTATTTCATTAGCGTTCATGAGTTTGGTATAATTGGAAGGCTTGTATTCCCCACCTTAAACTGATATGACATTTGCCATGAATGTGTTATCATGGAATGCGCATGACACCCGAATATGGGGCAAATTCAAAAGAAAACCTGAAGTCACCCTTGGTCAAACATTTGGGCAGTCTTTTACATGACATTTCTCTAGGTAACTATGGTTAAAATTGCAGGGGACACATTAAATACACAAGCTTCATGCCTGTAATACAGACCAGTATGATAATGCTCTCATAACCTGGCCCTGTTTTATTGACAAATTTGTATTTCCAGAGTTTGTTCATAACAATAAAGTTGAATAATGTCATAATTTACTTGCCCCGCTCATCTTGTTTTAAGTGAAACGCTTACTATCATTTCAGTCGAATGGTGTGGTCCTCCATTGTTTTGCTATTTTTGAAAACAGACCTTGCTAGTGTTAATTGACCATGTCATTTCATGCATGAACGATTACACCTTTAATTTATATTCTGCCTGTAGAGGAATAAATTCCCTTTAATTTGATATATGATCATGTACACTTTATCGTACATTAACATGAAATAGTGTCCAGTTTCTTTTTTTGCGGAGTATAATAATAGACATGACGGTGAATCTTGAGCTTACCTTTGCATGTTATGATGTCATGCAGTTCAAATAACGGTGTATATGTAATTAATATTCGCAAGTAAATAGTACTAGTAGTAGTCTTTTTAGTGACTTTATACTGAATAATGAATTAATGGTATTTTCCGACTCGTCCTCTTCCTTCTATCTCTCCTACATCCCCATCATCATCATCATCATCATAATCATAATAATAATAATCATCATCATCATCACTATCACTATACCAATGACGTTATATTTTGTGGAGCTGTTTACATCAACTTTGATGTCTACATTTAGTAGTAGTAGATCCTCAAGATCAGACATTGTGATGAGAATACTTAGCGTTCGGGTGGTATACACATACACCTACCTGCCTACAGTATACACAAAGCCGACGGGCTTGGGAGTGCTCTCATGCGCTCTTCACACATGTTACGTCATTAATCGTACCCCCACACAGCGGGCTGACCAAGAGCGAAAAACGGGTCGAAATTTCATCACATTTGATAGCAGATTAATCAATTCTGTGACAATTTTTGACAAAATATATATGAATTATTAGGAAGAATGTAACATTTCCTTTGCAATGATGCCTACATTATTTATGTTACAAGCATTTTTAAACCTTCGCGCAGGTACTTTAAGGTCATACCAGCCGAGTCATTTATAACCATTAAGTGTCCTTTAAAAGGTTTATTATGGCACTTTATGTAAAAGGTCTCTGTACAGAGTCAAATTTTTTCAAAACGTCCATGTAACACTCAAATCATGTTGTTGGTTTTTGCTCAACCTTGCTCTGGGACACCAAGCGATACAAGCTGATGGCCATCTATACGGGCTACACGAGTTGGGTGATTGGCCTCAAATGTCATTTGAATGTTGAAGGTTATTTTGGTTCCCTCTAAAGCCTCAGTCTATACTTGCTTGGTCACATTTGCAAAGTCCTAGTAAAATGAATTAACCCTAAAAAGGCCGGGCTATTGAGGTCTTCAGCAGGCAGGGGGGGGCGGGGGGGGGGCCATTATGGCCCCCCCTAAGTGAAAAATTTCACGCATGATAAGTGAAGTGTATAGAATTCATTAATTTGCATATTTATGGTAATTTATGCAAATATTTTCATAAAATTCATATTTTTACCCATAAATCATATATTCTTCATAATTAAACTCTGGTTTTCACTACATATATTCTTTAGAGCATTTGGAATAATAATACGACAAACATTTTTGGAAGAGCCAGGTTCTTCCTTATGTTTTCTATTGTTTTTATAATTTCTTATGTACTTTATTGTTTTTGTTGTTTATTTTTTTATAACTATAATTCAACTATTTTGAACCCCAAAACAAACATATAAAATGTAAACAAGACCAAATAACCAATGATATATCTCATTTTACGAAAACTGATATTTCCATATGTTTTGTACACAAATCACGAAATTGAGCGATTTTCGGGCTGACATGCATAGACAAAAGGTCACGTGACTTCGTAACGGTAGGTCCGATTTTCAAAATGTTTGTTTTAAAATATGCGCAAGACCCAAAAGAAAAAAGTCACCAAGCAGCAGCGCGTCATCTTACCGCGTTTTGGAGCAATACAAAAATTGCGGAGGGGGGGGGGGGGGGGGGGGGGGGCATTATGCCCCCCCCCCCCCCCCCCCGGCCTTATTAGGGTTAAAAGCCATTCAAATCACATTGGTTTTTGTCGAGCCCACCGTAGGTTGAGGGAGACTAAAGCCCTCTGCAGACAGAGCCGACTCGACCCGATCCGACTGGTTTTCAGCCTGATTAACTCGGTATGCTTTGCCTCAGGACTCCGGTTTTGCGAGTCAAGAGCCAGTCGAAGGTCATTCGAGGCCGATTCGAAATGTTGAATCGGCTCCGACTGAGCAAAACTGACTCTAGCTTGACTGAAAACCAGTCGGATCTGTCTGCGCCGGGCTTAAGGGATCCAAATTGCGTCCCTCCGTCGGTCCGTCCGTCTGTCCGTCCGTCTGTCCGTGACGCTTACAAAAGTTTGAATAACTTTCTAACCCTAAGCCTCCATGATATTCTGGGATCAGAGGTCACATAAGTAGGTCAAAGGTCAAATGAGGGTCAATGTGAAGTTTTACCTGCAAGAGTCTATTAGGGTTGATAACTTTCCAACCCTGCATCTGTTTGTAACCAAACTTGATTGGTAGATGCCGTGCATTGGCCTCCATGATATTCTGGGGTCAAAGGTCACATAAGTAGGTCAAATGTCAAATGAGGGTCAATGTGAAATTTTACCTGCAAGATTCTATTAGGGTTGATAACTTTCCAACCCTGCATCCGTTTGTAACCAAACTTGATTGTTAGGTGCCCTACATTAGCCTCCATGATATTCTGGGATCAGAGGTCACATAAGTAGGTCAAAGGTCAAATAAGGGTCAATGTGAAGTTTTACCTGCAAGAGTCTATTAGGGTTGATAACTTTCCAACCCTGCATCTGTTTGTAACCAAACTTGATTGGTAGATGCCCTGCATTGGCCTCCATGATATTTTGGGGTCAAAGGTCACATAAGTAGGTCAAAGGTCAAATAAGGGTCAATGTGAAATTTTACCTGCAAGATTCTATTAGGGTTGATAACTTTCCAACCCTGCATCCGTTTGTAACCAAACTTGATTGTTAGGTGCCCTATATTGGCCTACATGATATTCTGGGGTCAAAGGTTACATAAGTAGGTCAAAGGTCAAATGAGGGTCAATATGAAATTTTACCTGCAAGAGTCTATTAGGGTTGATAACTTTCCAACCCCGCATCCGTTTGTAACCATACTTTATTGGTAGGTGCCCTTTATTGGCCTCCATGATATTTTGGGGTCAAATGTCACATAAGTAGGTCAAAGATCAAATGAGGTCAATTGCGCACAATTGGGCTAGACACTTTACGGCTATCGCCTTGTTTTTCCCATCTTAGCTTTTAGCCGGTAGCAATCTTCAAGGGCCACACCAGTTGGGTGATGAGTGTCAAGTTTGATGTCAAAGGCTAAAGGTTGTTATGTTACTTAAAGGGGACCACCAGGCAATATTATTTTTGGATGGTGGTACACTTTAATTTTAAAGGTCTTTATACATGTGCCAAGTTGGAGTCAAACATAATTATAAACAATTTGCTAAACCAATATCTTGTTTTTCCATCTTAGCTCTGGGAGACGAAGCGATACAAGCCGGTAGCAATCTTCAAGGGCCACACCAGTTGGGTGATGAGCGTCAAGTTTGATGTCAAAGGTGAAAGGCTGGTGTCTGCCTCTGATGATGAGACTGTCAGGGTAAATAGACATTATTATTAATTTGATAATAATTAAGATTTGACGATTGACTTGTAACTTATTACTTTGTTTAATTATTTTACTTGTCATCATGTAGATTTGTTTTTGTTAAAGAATTAAAAAAATTATATTTATTTGCAAAATTTAATTATGATAAAAATTAAAACTGCCAATAAATTGTTAGGCCCTCTTCCTTGTTCAGTATGTGTTTTACAGTTGCTTGTTTAAATGGCTTGTTATCTCTCATCTATATATTTCTATCAATCTATCCGTCCATCCTTCCATTTATTTACCTATCTAAGAGTTTATGACGTTGGTCTGCGTACAATATAGGTAGAAGCAAGACAAGCTTAATTAAATACCATTGTGATAGCATGGTTTCCAATCGATTCATCTATCTATTTTCTAATTGTATAAATGTCTCTCTTTCTATCAATCAATTTCTCAATTCTTGCAGACTTGGAAAGTCAAGTATGGCCACATGTACCTGAAGAGTGTCTGGAAGTGAGGTTGTGGGTATGATCCCCTCCCTAGTCTGCTTGTGATTATTCTCCCAGCAACTCCAACATGCGCTGAGTTTCCATTGTTTAATCTTCTTCGATGAAGGGCCATCATTTGATAAATCAGTGATTCATTATATTATCTCATTTGATCTTGTTTTAGACTTGGAAAGTCGAGTATGGCCACATGGATCTGAAGAGCGTCTGGAAGAGGGACTTCACTGTGTGCTTTGGGGGAGACCAGAGAGTCAAATACGTTGTGGCCGCTGACACCAAGAACAGAGTCCTGGTGAGTAAAGCCCTTGCCTACCTAACCTGGTGTTCCTTGTAGTTACTCTATGGGGATTGCACAATGTATTAGAGAACTGGTTAACCTATTCAGTATCACACTTCGAAATGTCCATTGAGGAATTGCAAAGACGGTGGGTTAGTGGTAATGAGCATGGGTGTATTGGGGCTCGGAAGTCTAGTATGAATACATGGATCTGAAGAGTGTCTGGAAGAGGGACTTCACAGTGTGCTTTGGGGGAGACAGGAGAATCCAAGTGTGTGCTGGCTGCTGACACCAAGAACAGAGCCCTGGTGAGTAAACCCCTTGCCTACCTAACCCTGGGGGCCCTGTATTTACTCTATTGAGATTGCTAGGCTGCTGACACCAAGAACACGAGTCCTGGTAAGTAGACCATTTCATTATCACACCAAGAAATCAAGAAATTGACCTTGGCCCTGTTGCAGAAAGAGATACAATCGATTGTAAGTTACAATTAATTGCTAGTCAGATTATGTGTTCTTTACGCGCAAATCTAATGGGCTGAAACGCCCACATTTTCTGACTTGCAATCTGGTGTAGCAAGATAGGTTGAGCTTGTGCCTTTCAATTGTAACGTCCCGAGTTCGAAACCAGAGGGGTTTCACAAAGATCCTAAGTATGGTAAGCCATTTGTAGCCGTGGAATAAAATATATATATTAACCCTATCTTAACTGGGGGGGGGGGGTCAATTTGACCCCCCCCTCGACTTTTTGCGCGATAATTCCGCAACGCGCGCAGATATTGCCACGCGACTTCATGAGTTTTTTCATTGAAGTCTTGCGCAACTTTTGAGACCAAATTTACGACGATCAGATATACCATTGTAAAGTCACGTGACTTTTCGTAAGTGCTCGTCGGCCCAAAAATCGGTAAATTTTGTGATTTGTGTACAAATCGTATGGAAATTGATTTTTTTTCTAGAATAGACAAAACCTTCATTATTTTTCATTCTAATCACTGCAATCATTTAATTTTGGGCTAAAAATGGTTGGATAATGGTCAATAATTTATTCCATTGAAAAAAACAATAAAAAACATAAGTCGAAAAAACAAAGAAATACGTAAGAAATTCCAAAAACAAAGAAATACATAAAGAAATTTTTTTTTTTTGAAAACCTTTTAATTAAGTCATAAAGAATAATCATGCACAAAATTAGCATATTCTGAGCATAATTTAGTGATTTACAGACAAAAAGAGAATTTCTGCATAAATTAGCATACTTTGCTAATTAATATAGTGCATAATTTGCATATTTAACATTGGATCGTTTAAACGAAAACATAAACGCGTCGCTAATACTTCAATGTACCTCCATGCAAAATTTCGCGTGAATTGGACAATCGGTCTTCGAGATCTTGGTGGGGGGTCAAATTGACCCCCCCCCCCCCAGTAAAAACCTGGTCTGAAATAGCCCAGTTGGAATGGGGTTAAATAAAAAGTATTTAAGACTTTTCATAAATTTTACATAAAGAACATGAACTTTCCTTGATAATACTATAGACAAATATTAATGATTTGAAACATTTGATACCTTTTGAAAAGACTTTTACAAATTGTTTTCAAAGAAACTGACGGCTTTCCATACTTGTTAAGTCCAACTTAGGATCTCTGTGAACCCCCCCCCCCCCCCCCCACCCCCCTGAGTGTGCTCATCTAGTTTTTCCTTAAGATGGGGAAATGTATCCTCATTGGCTCCTATCGACCCAGGTGTATAGATGGGTACCCGGAAGGATTGGAGCTTGGTTCCTTAGCATTGTGTACATCTACAAGTTGCCTGGATGGAAAGCTCCCCAGGGAGTGGAAAATGTACACTTTGTGTGCTGGATCGTTGTATAGGGGCATATTTTTGTTTAGAGTTATTACTGCTACCTAAATAACAGCTTTTCCTTCTCTGCCTTATGATTTGAACAGAGTCAATGGCCCGTATTCACAAAGGAGGTTTGTACAAACCCCGGTTCAAACCGCGGTTTACATCTATGGAATGCCAATTGTAAACTGATGGAGAGAGAATGTAAATTCCTTACTTGTTAACATGTTGATGGTACACATTCTCTCTCCATCAGTTTACAATTGGCATTCCATAGATGTAAACCGCGGTTTGAACCGGGGTTTGTACAAACCTCCTTTGTGAATACGGGCCTATGAATTTGCCTCGGAATTTGATAATGTGCCTGACATTTGATATATCCCCCAAATAAGATGAATTTGCCCCCAAATGAAGTGTTTTTTCAGTCACTTTGAATCTTTATAATACAAAGGCAAATCAAATTTTCACAAAATAGACAAAATAAAAATGTTATCCTTGTTTGATTTTCTTTTCAATCAGATGACCGATGGGAGAGAAGCTGACAAGACCTTTGTTCTCAGTGAAGAGAAATGTCGCGTGAGAACATTTGCTCTAAGCGGGGACAAGACCAAAGTGGCTTATGGATCCGATGGTGGGAAAGTCAAGGTAATGATGAGAAAAGGAAATGAAAAATTATAATGGTTATGGTAATGATGACTATGACGGTAGTGGTTATAATTGTGATAATAATGGAGATGTTAGTGATGATGATGATAATAATAATGATTTTGACAGCATGAGAAACATGGTCATGATCAGAGGAAAATTAATATTTTTATTTCGGGGGCTGTCTATCTAATTTTATGGAAGTCTTTGGGGGCTCTTTTTTCGAATTTCAGGGGCTGCTATTTAGCTCTAATGCTGTAAAGTGATCATCCGATCGGCATGCGATCACGATCTGCTCATGCCAACTACCGATCATGGGGGGGGGGGGGGGGCTCTTTTTGGCATTTCGGGGGCGAATTCGCCCGCCGCCCCTGTGTATTTTTTCCCTTGGTCATGATAATACTGATAACGTTGGTAAAAAAACCATGATGGTGGTAATGATGATGATGATGATGATGATGATGATGGTGAGGAGGATGACTATGACTGTGGTGATGATGTCATACTTGAACCATTTCCTATGATAATTTTGTTATCCATTGATTATTTATCTGATCAGATTGTGGACATCCCAAGCAAAACTGTTGAGCTTTCGATTGATGCGCACTCTAAGGAAGCCAGGAATCAGGATTATCATCATCATCATCATCATCATCATTATTGTCATAATATTGCTGTCATCATATATGATATTCTTTGTGTTGTGTCTACTGTCTCATGCTGCTGTCTCATGTCATTTTCTTGCAGTAATTTAATTTTTTACTTTTTTTTTCGTCACTAGATTGTGGATATTCCGAGCAAGACTGTTGAGCGTTCAATTGATGCGCACTCTCAGGAAGTCAGGGTCTGCACTTTCCCAAGTAAAGGCTACACTCTAGTGACATGCTCCAATGATAATCTCTTAAAGGTAATGATTGATTTCTTCATCAAATAATTATGTTTAGGCATACATTGGTTACTTGTATTGAAATTATTATGCCTCTGCCAAAGAAGTGACTGAAGGCATTATGTTTTCGGGTTATCCATACTTCTGTCCATCCAGCCATCCGTACACAATGATAATGATAAGATTGATTGAATCTGGAAACACGACTAAAGGAACACAAGACCAGCTACAGACTCAGCGATTGGGACAAGTCAGCCATCGTCAAGCACGCACAACAGCACGAACACGTCATTCAATGGGACGACAGCAAGCTCATCACCACCATCAAACATTGGAACACACGCCGCATCCGAGAAGCCATCGAAATTCACCGCCACAACACAGTACCTCAAGATACAGGATTATACATCAGCGACATCTGGAAACCACTCATCAACAAGGACACAAATAGACCGCCGACACAGCCTACACAGCCAGCCACACATCACCCACCGCCACCCACAGAGGAAACCGAGTAGCCTAGCGCCACTCAAATCCGCAACCAGCACACCGAAATGCAACAACCAGTCAGTCAGCCAACCGTACACCACCCGCCGCTACCCGCAGAAGAGCCTGGCGTCACCCGCGTCCGCGACCAGCGAGCCGAGAGGTTACAGCGCCGCCAGCGTCAACAGCCAGCCAGCCAGCCAGCCGAGCATCAAACGCCGCCACCCGCAGAGCAGCCTTGCGTCACCCACGTCCGCACCCAGCGAGCCGAGAGACTACAGCGCCGCCAGCGTCGGCAGCACACACAACGCGTCGCCGATAGCGCTCCTAATCGATAGTACGTCACCCGCGTCCGCAACCCGTAGCCTTATAGCCGCGCACGCCAACAGATCCCCACTCCTGACGACGGATAGTCAACCTATTCGAAACGTCGAGTCCCTCCTACCATCCACCCTCTCCTCGCAATACCAACAGTCCTTTCTAGGACTATCAACAGTCCTTTTCAGGACTATCCCAACAGTCCTTTCTAGGACTAACAACAGTCCTTTCTAGGACTACCAATTGTCCTTTTTAGGACTCTCCTAGAAAGAATACCAACAGTCTTTTTCAGGACTATCCCAACAGTCCTTTATAGGACTACCAACAGTCCTTTCTAGGACTATCAACAGTCCTTTCTAGGACTACCAACAGTTCTTTTTAGAACTCTCCTAGAAAGAATACCAACAGTTCTTTTCAGAACTACACCAACAGTCCTTTCTAGGACTACCATAGTCCTTTTCAGGGCTTACCAATCCACCCATCTCACATGGTGTACCCGTAAACCACTCGTATTATATACACCACCATGGAAACCGATACTTACAAGCAACATTTAAGATTGATTTCTTGATTATTTTATCATTTATAGGGAAACATAGGTCAACGCATTATGTTTTCAGTTTGTCCTTCCTTTTGTCCGTCCATCCATCCATCCGTACATACAAATGTCTGTTTGTCCCATTATCAACAAATTATTGTTATTAGGTTGTATGCTTTTTAAAGATATCTTTCTAATAAAATATCCCTAAATCTTCCTGATTGTTGATTTTCAATGTTGGAGCTCATTATGTTTTCAGATTGTCCGTCCTTCTGTCAACCCATCCATCCGTACATACAAATGTCTGTTTGTCCCATTTCGTTCTGGCGATATCTTGAGAACCAGTTGACAGATCAATTTCAAACTTCGTATATGTATACATAACAGGGTGAAAATGATCTAATTATATTGAGAGGTCATGAGGTCAATGGTCAAAGGTCACAGGCTCAATATACATGTATGCAGATATAGCTTGTAATTGCAATAGCTCATGAGCGGTGGACATATTACCAACACACTTAGTACTTAAGTGTATATATTTTATTAATATCCATTGTAACATAGACATTTCTTGTTCAATTCTTTGCCAATCCACAGATCTGGCGTGAGGATGGTAGTGTGATTGAGTGCACTGGACACATGAGGGCGGTATTACACTGTCAGATCTCCAACAACAACCTAAAGATACTTTCAGCATCTCGTTATAAATGTAGCCACCAACATCATAATCAGCATCATCATCATCATCATCTTTGTTCTTGTTCTTATTCCGCAGATCTGGCGTGAGGATGAAAGTGTGATTGAGTGCGCTGGTCACATGGGGGCGGTATCACACTGTCAGATCTATGACAACGACTCAAAGATCCTCTCATCCTCATACGATGGCACATTGAAGGTGAGTAGAAATTCTGCAAACTTGAAATAATTTTGATAATACAGTCAAACCCGTTTGAAGTGACTACAATAATGGAAACAATCAAAGTGGGCTTTGTAGACAGGTGACCTCTATAGGCAGGTCCCATTACACTGTTTTCTCTCAGGGGATCACGTTTGGTTGCCACTCTATAGGCAGGTCCCATTACACTGTTTTCTGTGCAGGGGATCACGTTTGGTTGCCACTCTATAGGCAGGTCCCATTACACTGCTTTCTGTGCAGGGGATCACGTTTGGTTTCCACTATAGGCAGGTTTGCTGCTATATAATTATAGACAAGTGGCCACTAAGACAGGTGTTACTGTAATTACTATATCAAGGAATTGATAGTGTACATTTTTATGCCTCCGCCAACGAAGTGGCCGGAGGCATTATGTTTTCGGGTTGTCCGTCCGTCCGTACGTACGTACGTCCCGTTTTCGTTCTCGCGATATCTCAAGAACCGGTTGAGGGATCAATTTCAAACTTGGTATGAGTTTACATATTGGGGTGACAATGATCTGATTAGATTTTGGGGTTCATGAGGTCAAAGGTCAAGGTCACATGACTCAATATATGTTTTAAAATGCCTCGTTCTCGCGATATCTCCAGAACCAGTTGACAGATCAAATTCAAACTTGGTATGAGTGTATATATTGGGGAGACAATGATCTAATTAGATTTTGGGGTTCATGAGGTCAAAGGTCAAGGTCACAGGACTCAATATATGTGCAAAAATGCCTTATTCTCGCGATATCTCTAGAACCGGTTGATGGATCAATTTCAATCTTGGTATGAGTGTACATATTGGGGTGACAATGATGTGATTAGATTTTGGGGTTCATGAGGTGAAAGGTCAAGGTCGCAGGACTCAATATATGTGCAAAAAGCATCCTTCTCACGATATCTCGAGAACCATTTGACGGATCAATTTCAAACTTGGAATGAGTTACATACACATCAGGTGGCAATGATTGGATTAGGTTTGGGGGGCCATGAGGTCAAAGGTCAAGGTCACATGACTCAATATATATGCAAAAATGGCTTGTAATGACAAAATCTCTCAAGACCTGAATGTCAGATTTCAATCTAACTTAGTACCTGAATATTCTTGGGAGCCAATGTAGCCATTAAAGTTTGGGGTCTACATAGGTCAAGGTCACAGAACTCAAAACAAATTTTCAGTGCACGTTATTTTGGGCTTGATATTGAAAATTGCGTCATAGCGGAGGCATAATTTTCGACTGCGCGCAGTCGAAGATCCATCTAGTTTATAAATTTATTTAACAAGGATTCTCCATATTGTATGAAAGCGAATAGCTAGTAGTTATTTTTCCTGAATTATTAACCCATTGCTCTACAAATATTGCAAAATCTAGCAGTTAAAAGGTTTATAATTAATTTGAACTTGCTTTAACCAATATCTCTTTAAATTTCAATTTCAATTCCAATAGATTTGGGAGCTGAGTACCGGCCGTAACCTAGAGACCATTGATGCCCACGCTGATTGGATCTTCATGTGCGAGGTGTCACCTGACCACAAGATGGCCGCATCCGTCTCCGTCGATAGGGAAGCGAAGGTAGGCATCAATTTCAATTTTTGTAAATATAATTCTTGTAACTGCCATGGCAGCAACTGTAATGCTCCATACTGATTCGAAGAGCTCATTTGCAAAACGTGATAAACAACGCAATTTATATGAGGGTAGAATTTTACTAATGCGACTCCGTTACTTGAAGTCCTCTTCTTAAGCCAGTATGTACATGTGTTGTATTTTTATTTCAACAATTTTTATGCCTCCGCCAACGAAGTGGCCGGAGGCATTATGTTTTTTTCGGGTTGTCCGTCCGTACGTACGTCCGTCCGTCCGTCCCGTTTTCGTTCTCGCGATATCTCAAGAGCCAGTTGACAGATCAATTTCAAACTTGGTATGAGTGTACATATTGGGGTGACAATGATCTGATTAGATTTTAGGGGTCATGAGGTCAAAGGTCAAGGTCACAGGACTCAATATATATACAAAAATGTCTCATTCTCGCGATATCTCAAGAACTGGTTGACGGATCAAATTCAAACTTGGTATTAGTGTAGATATTGGGGTGGCAATGATCTGAATAGATTTTGGGGTTCATGAGGTCAAAGGTCAAGGTCACAGGACTCAATGTATGTGCAAAAATGCCTCGTTCTTGCGATATCTCAAGAACCGGTTGACGGATCAATTTCAAACTTGGTATGAGTGTACATATCGGGGTGCCACTGATCTGATTAGATTTGGGGGGTCATGAGGTCAAAGGTCATGGTCACAGGACTCAATATGTATGCAAAAATGGCTTGTGATGGCAAAATTTCAAGAACTGAATGTCAGATTTCAATCAAACTCGGTACCTGAATGTATCATAAAGACTCAACGTAGCCATAAATTGTTGGGGTCATGAGGTTGAGGTCAAGGTCACGGGACTCATTATACATGCAAAAAAGCTTGTAATGCCAAAATCTCAAGAAGTAAATGTCAGATTTCAATCAAACTTGGTACCTGAATGTTTTTTAGGGAGCCATCAAAGATTGGGGTCATATGGTCAAGGTCACAGGACTCAAAATATATGAAAAATATATTTTTAAAATTAAATCAGTGCATGTTAATTTGGGCTTGATATTAAAATCGCGTGATAGCGGAGGCATAATTTTCGATTGCGCGCAATCGAAGATCCATCTAGTTTTTTCCTGGTCTAGATCTTGGACCGGAAGACCTCTGAACTACCTCCAAGTCCTGCAGCATCACATAGATTCTGTCTTGACTTATCGGTTCTCTCCAAACAGCGGACTGATATCTTCTGAGATCAGTTGTATTGTAGTCTGTTTGCTCTGTGTATCCCATTATTGCACATGTGAGGTATTCTTATTCAGGAAACCAAGGTTATGAAATCAGAAAGCTGTGTTTGTTTGCTCTTTGTCCTGCAGCACCACATCAATGTTGTCAGGACTTGATGGTTCCCCAAACAACAGACTGCTTGCTTCTGGAGATCAGTTGGTTGTATTGTAGGCAGAAGTCCGTTAATGATTCTGTTGTCTTATAAACCCATTATTATACATTTTATAATGACAAGTTATGAAATCCTATTTGTATTTATTTATTTTTGTTTGTACCTGGACTAGATTTGGGACCTGAAAACGCTGAACTGCCTGCAAGCCTTGAAGCATCACATAGACTCGGTCAGGACGTGTCGGTTCTCTCCCGACAACAGACTGCTGGCTACTGGTGATGATAGCGGTGTAACAAGAGTGAGTTGATGCAAATGATCATTCATCGTGTGTAAGTTAGAATGGTATGCATTAATGTATAAATCAAAAGCTGTAAAGACTCACTTTTGTAAGTGGGTGGTTTCAACGGAGTAACAACTGGCTTCATCCTGGAACTCTCTCATGTTAATAACAAAATAAATAGATTTATATTCTCACTCATCCAGTCGAAGTAGATATCAACATTTATGAATCAAATTCTGGACTGAACTTACTTGAGTAAGTGCGATGTTTCGCCGATGTCATCGCCGAAACGTCTCACTTAAGTAAGTTCAGTCCAGAATTTGATTCATAAATTTCAATGACAAAATGTTGGGGGATCACAAAGAAAGAAAGACATCACATTTTGTACAATGTAAACCCTTGACCCATGACCCATTTCCCTTCCATTCATGAATAGAATGGAAGTATATGCTTTGTAAGAAGTCTTAGTGTCTTTACAATTAATTTAAAACTTTGCTTATGTGTGTATTTAGGAACAAATGAATAGACCTGATTCTATGATTATTGCAAGTTAATTCAACAATGGCATTCATTGGGTAAATGCCTTATACCTTCTGTTCGTCTCTTTAATAGAATCCGCTTGGGACTATAATAAGAAATGATAATAATAACAATAATAGTAATGAATAATGAATAATGATAATCTATGATATTTTGTCTGCAGATTTGGAGTGTAGAGACTGGTGTAGAGCTAGGGACATGTAGTCAGCACAACTCTTGGGTGACCGACATCAAGTTCTCACCAGACTCAAAGATCGTTGTCACTTGCGGAGAAAATGTCAGGGTAAGTGATTTTATGTTTAGTTCTGTTTGATTATTATCTTGTTGGTGATGATGATGATGTTGTTGATGATGATGATGATGATGATGATGATGATGATGATGATGATGATGGTGATGATGATGATGATGGTGATGATGATGATGATGATGGTGATGATGATGATGATGGTGATGGTGGTGATGATGCTGATGCTGATGATGATGATGGTGGTGGTGGTGGTAGTGATGATGGTGTTGGTGGTGGAGGTGGTGATGATGATGATGATCTGATGATGATGATGATGATGATGATGATGACGATGGTGATGGAGATGGTGGTGGTGGTGGTGGAGGTGGTGATGATGATGTTGATGATGATGATGATGGTGGTGATGATGGTGGTGATGATGATGATGATGATGATGTTGATGATGACGAGGATATCGATGATGATGACAGTGGTGATAATGATCTTGATAATAATAATATCTCCCCAAGCTATTCACCTTCAGTTTATATGCAATAAAGCGTGTACTGCCTGCAAGGAATACATGTAGCATACTATTGTTTAATTATTTGAACAAAATTAATGTAAGATTAAATAGTTCACGACCACATTTTGTTAGTAGTAAGTAATAATGGAATAATTGTGTTTTTCTGTTTTCTCTGACATTTCTTTTGCAGTGGTGGAAGACAGACGGTACGCCATTGCAGACTTTCCACATTCGAGGGAGCTTCATACGGCAGGTGCAGGCTGATGAGAAGTTCCGGACATTTGTGACGGTCGGCAGCGCCGGGATCCTGTACCTCATGTGTAGGGTGGAGTTCTGTGATGAGTGTGGCGGTGATCTGAGCGAGGAGATTATCCAAGACTAGGTTTGTGAAGAACCATGTTGAACCTTGCAGAACTGTGTGGTACCATATTGTACCTGTACCTTGTGGAACCATGTGGGACTGTTTGGTACCATGTTGTCCCGTGGCGTACCATGTAAAACTGTGTGGTAACATGTCGTACCGTGGGGTACCATGTGGAACTGTGTGGTAACATGACGTACCGTGGGGTACAATGTGGAGCTGTGTGGTAACATGTTGGACCGTGTGGTACCATGTAGAACTGTATATAACCATGTGGATAACCATGTTGAATTGTTTGGAAGCATGTGGTACCATATGGAATCCAATTCGATTCTTTTTAGAACATTGGATGTAGGGCTCTAACACATGTTGGGAATATCCTCTGCGAGTGACGGGGATTTGTTAAAATAGAATATTTTTTTGTAAAAGAGACATACCGCATGACTTGAATTTAGGGTTTCAATCAAACAAACGATATAATGTAGGCCTACAAGCCCATGAATACTGAACTGTTAGCTTTCATGGGTGTTGGTTGATTTGAAATTAAGGATATTAATTGAAATTGTAATTCATTTAAATCATGATTGAAATGTTTTGGTCATGTATCCAATATGAAGTAATGTGTTATACCGTAATGTGGACTATTGCTGCAACCAATGTCAATAAGCCATCAGGGACAACATTATGTTTTATATCACGAAGCGGTCTCTTTTGGTGACAGTACTTTTCTTATAGATTTTTTCTTCCGTTCTATAGCAGTTTTTCAAAAATGTCCAAACTACTTTTGTCATAATTTGTCACAAAGCAGCTTTTCTACTTCGTGCCTGACGAATGGTTGAAAACAGGGTTAAATTTAACCCCAAAAGTGCCAGTGGAGCACATTCCCAGTGCCACATTAATTGGAAGGCCACAGCTAAATTGCTTTTGGGGGATTTGAAAGGAATCTATTGAACATAAGGGTGTGCACTGAACAATAGAGCCATTTACGTATACAATGCCATTGCACAATACAATGTGCATGGTCAAGTACTCTATTACCATTACGTGCAATAATGGACTTGGCACCCAAGCACTTGGGATGTTAGGTGTTAAAGCGTTATACTGGACCTTGCCATTGATATGCTGTTCATCTATAAATCAATCCTTCGATTGTCAAATTAAATTGCGAGAATCCACTCGAATCAGGTCTTTTGGACAAGTTTACATGAATAACCTAACCCCCGCCCAATTAGAAGAAATATGCCTGCCATAAACCAGGGTGACTTTGCCCGCCGGGGTGACTTAGGCCGCCGGGGTGACTTTGGCCACTTTTTTAGATGAATGTATTTTCACCAAACCTCACTTTTTAAGAACAAATTTATTGAAATTAATTATAGTAATATGGTGCTGGAACCTCCAATCTTTTTATTTGTGTGGATTATATTGTGCCTTTTCATTGGGGAGGGGAGGGGGGGGGGGCTCATAATTGAAGACAACAGATCTGTAAGAATCTTACAAAAATGTCTATGACTTATTGATCATGTTATTTGATAATGTGGGAAATACATTCAAATAGTTATACTTATACATTTTTTTATTTTGAAAAATACTTAGTATTTTACCAGTTTTATCCTTCATGAGAATGAAAAAGCAGTGTAGTCTAGAATACAGTGAATTATCATTTAACCTTTCAACCTGTTCATTTTGAGAATCTTAAATCCCTATAGACCTTGTACATAGCCCACGTGGTTCCCGTAAGCAACAGGTTAAATGAATCTCATCACTGAGTTTAACTGAGCATTTGATATCAGAGAGTTATGACTTGTTTTGGCAAACAGATTATGTTTTGCTTAATTCACTTGAGAAATTTATATATAGGCTGACATTACGCAATAGATAATACATACATGTAGTTCTGCTTTGTTTAAGTTTCTTCCTTCATTCTGTAGTTTATTTACAATATTAGCTTATAAGTTCATCTTTATTGGTATTCCATAAGAAGGAAAATGTGTGCATTTTGTATCCCAATATAATATTTGTTCCTTCTCATTTACAATACTGTTGTGCAGAATATATCAAAATTTCATTAACTGCTTTTTGTATTTAGGGTTTATAATCCATTATATATTCTGAGATTTGAGTTCTTTCTTTGTGTTATACTCTGAAATATTTTTCATATTAATTGATACTTGCTTCTTGTTAGCCAAGTCACTGAGCTGTGTACTTAGAGGTTTATTTACTGAAATGCAATACAAAAAAACTTTTGAAAAAATAATTTGTATAACAGTCATATAATGACAAGGGATATTGTGTTTTCTATTCTTTTAATACATTGTGATTTTGTTTACAGGGAATTTGCAATTTATGCTCTCATGGCAGGGTGTTCATTGGCTTGTAGGGCTCATGTATAGCAGATCAGGCTAGTATGCTCCCCAGGGAGTTGAGATGGTGCACAAGACAATGCTAGAAATTCACTTTTTTGCCTTGTGGCCCGGTCGGCCAAGTAAAAGCAAGATTGTTCAACTGGGAGTGGCCCCAAACAAAGAAAAACAGAACAAATTCTTTTAAATTTGGTTGCCCGAGCGGGCCAGTAGAATTTAGGATCAATGAAATTTGGTGGCCCGGAGCTAATTTTTAATGGCCAAGGGCAAGCAGGCCTATGCTAATTTGGAGCACTGCATAAGATGATTGTGCAGGTTTGAGTGTTAACCAATGACCTAGTGTAATCATCCGCCTGTGCACCTAGATAGGTGACGCATTGTAAATGTGATACATTATCATTACGAGCATTATTGCTTTTTATGTTTGTTATGTTATTTCCTGACTAATTTGGCCTGTCATCAATGCAATTGTTTCTGTTTTAAAAAGGCTTATATTATTCTCCATTTTATGGGATTGTGTTGTTTGTGTCTGTGTTAGTTTCGTTATACTTATATGCCATTGTAGTACTTGTTAAGGACTATGTTAGGTTTATGTACTAAACAAATTTTTCTCGGCATAAAATGTTTATTTTACCCTTGAAGAAAGAAAGTGTGTGTGGTTATAATTGTTTTCTTTTTATTCACTTAATTATTTTGTCCAAAGAGTTGTTATAGGTAATATTCAATTCCCTGATATTCATTAGATTCATTGTATGATTAAATTACTATTATTGATCAAGTTAACAATTAAATGATGTTTGTTTTCAAATCTAATCCTCTTTCTTCTAATGTGGTCTTCCACCAAGTTGAACTGTATAAAGCATAAGTGGCTTTTGATAGAGGTCAGTAATTGTGACTGAATATAGCAAAACCTAGCAAATGTTGTTAATTCATGTTTTGGAGAAAATAAGTACACATCATGTATGTAAAAGACTTATATTAGTAAAATTGAAACATTCAAATATTTCAAAACAAGGCATAACATTTGAGCTTGTGATGAGGCCTTTCTAATGACTTGTAAACCTACATTGTTATTTTTTACTGATAATTGCAGAGTTTTGCTATATCCAGTTACAATTATTTGCTACAATGTACTTGTAGTGCTTTAAGGTTTTCATGGCGATAGATTGTATTTTATTTCATCTTGACATAAGTTAGTTAATATTAAGTAATGTAATGCACATGGCTAGTGTACACACTATAATTGTGTAGGTTTGAACCATAAAGCTGATGACCGTTGGTAATAATAGTGTCAGGAATTTCACATCCAGGAAAACCTGATCATGATATGCATGCAAGACTCTACTAAAAATGTCTTAAATTATAAACCTGTAGGCATCTAGTTTAAATATGAAGTACATGTTAAGATATGTGACGATCATTCTGTTTTTTGGGTAACTTTTGTTTCTTTGAGTGTTGTTATTATAACAGTACTACTTTTGTACTATCTTTGTTTTATAGCATCTTTTTTTGTACATTACCAATTTTTGTATTGTTTTTTTTATTTATTAATTAATATTAAATATAGAACATGCAGAAAGGTTAAAGAAACATACAAAGGTTACCTTATACCCTTGGGGAAAAAATAAATTAAGAAGTAGAAAACAACTCTTTGAGTAAAAAATACATGCATATTTCTGTAGATTATTGGTTATACAGTCAGTGAAGATTTGAGGGATACTGACATTCCTGGTTATAAAGTCATCATGTTATATTAATCCGCTCATTATATGGCAGAGGATAGTCTTCGTTGATGTTTATTCATGTTTTGATTAAATAAAGTATATTCAAAATATGAAAGTGAAAAAAAGTTTATCATTGAAATAATAAATTAGTCAAAATGTAACAAAAACTATAGTCAGCAGTATAAAGATTTATGTCTAGACATTTTGATATATTTCTATTATATGTGTGATCTTTCTGTTTTATACTAATGTGTGTCAAAAGAAATAAAAGGAGGGTAGTATGTACTTCTAAATATTTCTAAAAATATATAATAATAATAATAATGAGTGGCCGGGGTTTGACACCAATCAGTTGTGCTCAATTTTGTTACATCATCGGCTGGAATTCACAAAGGTGGATTAAATTAAAACCATATGGTTTGAAATCACAACTGTGTTATGGAGTGCCGCACGTACATCTCTAATGTGCAGTCGTCTTTACACATGGCCTTCCATAAAACAGTGGTCTAAACCATGGTTTGAAATGATGTTACACGACACCTTTATATTGTGGCTTCATTTATTTTGTGAATTCCTGCCTTTGTGTTTATTTACAAGGTTTTCAAATTCATATACATTTAAACCTTATCATTTAGTAGATGTTTGTTTTGCTAATTGACAAATGAATTATTGTGTTGATCAGTGTAATTTACAAAATTGCATGCATGAGAAATCAACAATATTTGGTAACAATTTGTATTAATCTTGATTTTCTTTCAGATTATCCTCTTATTTCTTTGCAAATTATTGATTATAATTTTGTCTTTAATAGTATTAACATTATCTTAGAATTTTCTGTCCGATGATATATCTTGCTACATTTGGTCAAGGAATGTTTATATGCCTCTGCCAATGAAATGGCTGGAGGCATTATGTGTATATGCATCCAAAATGGACAGTAAAAAGTATATGTATGTCTCTTTTCTATTAAGATATGATTATCTGTGTAAAAAAGAAAATTAGTCACAATATGGTATTTGACTTTCTCCAAGCAAAGGAACACAATTTTTGTAAGGCATGTTTGAAATGAAGTACTACTTATATTAAGAATATGAAGATTGAATATAATGTATGATATGAACAAATATATAACTTTATTGTCTGAAACCGTTTATCATGTCATTATAATCATGCGTATTTTAAACATCACTGTTGGATGAATTTGTAGATGTATGGAAACAATGACTGTTTGCATATGATCACTCTGTTATTGATATTCTATTGTTGACTTCAATTTCTCTCACAATGTTGCATTGATAGACCTGTGAGCGTGATTACATGCAGGCTGTTAGTAAGCATTCTTTTCCTTTTGCCTTATTATTTGTCATTTCTTTGTATGACATATCATACATAACTACAATAATGACTTATTCCACCATATGGGTTTCATTTGAATCTTTTAATTCTGAATAAATTGTATACTCTTGTGTATTAACATAATATATGTTGCCCCGCATCAAACTTATTGAATCATCTATCTAAACAGGCCTGTAGCGAGGTGGGGTGTGTTGGATGCGTAAGGTGCCAGTTAAAAACAGTTGAAAGTGTATGTAGTATAATGTTTGTGGCTGTGTATGTGTGTGTGTGTGTGTGTGCACGTGTGTGGGTCACTTATACCATAGACGAGAGATGGCGCTAGACAAACATCATATCGGCGATATTTATATAATCTTTTAGATAAGGAAACATATAATGAAAATCTGAGGTAAATGGGGTAGGTTTTAGAATACCTGAAAGTTAAGCTATTATGTTGATTTTTATTGTTAATTGTTAGAGATGGGGCGCGGGCCAATCGGAAGATACTAAATCATAAAAGAAATTAGCCAATTTATTACATGAAGTGATATTTTATATTAACCTAAAACTATTTTATGATGTCAAACGGTGTATATGCTTCGGTATTTTACCTATATCCAGCCATGTCTGAATTAATCTCTTGTTTGAATGAACCAAGTTATTGATATATCATGTATATTATATACAATTGTACTGCCAACAAAATATCGGTGCCTACATAAACGTAGTTATACTGACTTCATGCTATATTAAATGAACACAAATGTAATTTTAAAGCAAAATACCAATATTATGCATATATAGTTGGGTATGAAAATTGAGCTAAGTTTAAATTTGTGGTTATCTCGAGGCAGATCATTTGAAATGTAACCCTAATAAGGCCGGGGGCCATTGCGCCCCCCCCTCCCCGCGATTTTCCCGAGTGCGGATGGAACGTGTAAAGATGACGCCCCGCCGCCTCAGGACTTATTTTTATTGAGTCTTGTGCATCTTTTAAAACCAAATTTGCGAAAATCGAACCGACCGTTACGTCACGTAACCTTTTGTATTTGTATGTCTGCCCGTTAATTGCTAATTCTCGTGATTTTTGAACAACTATGGAAATATCATTTTCCCTAAAAAAAGAGATAACACATTGGTTATTTGGTCTTATTTTCATTTTAGGTGTTTGTTTTGGAGCTCAAAATAGTTGAATAATAGTTAGAAATAAAATAAATGACAAAAACACAGAAATGCATAAGAAAATCACAACAATAGAAAACATAAAGAATATCCCAATTAGTTTTATATTATTATTCCAAATTTTCTAAAGAATATATTATTAACCAATGTTTAATTGACAACAATATATGATTAATGGCCAAAAATGAAAATTGTACGACCTTTATATGCATAAATTACCATAAATATGAGTGAATATTACCAAACAATGAAATTACCATATTATTCTAAAGATACACTTTACTTGACATGCGTGCAAATTTTCGCCGCGATCGGGCATTTCAAGCCTTCCCCACCCCCGGCCGTAGAAAGACCTCAAATAGCCCGGCCTTTTAAGGGTTAACTGAGCCATCAGATACAAGCTGTTTTTTTTTTTTTATTCAAAATCGATTATAAAATCGGAACATTTTGTATAAGGATGAATTCTTTTGATATTTAGGCCTACTCGGTAATTCGTTCAAAAATACATTTTCACTCCAAACTTATAATAAGAAAGCATCTGGTCGGATTTAATTAAGATTGTGTATACTTTCAAGTCGAGTGGGACAATACACAACGTCCCCGTGCATAAAGTATCACATTAATGTTTCATTTTTATTATAATCAATTGCCAAAGGATGCCTCAAATTTTACGTACACATAAAAAGGTTCATTAATATGAGAAATACACTTGTTTAAAAGGGAGGTGAAAATGTTGTACTGTTTTATGAAGCAAAAACGTGAATTTTGTATCCAGTGTGCTTGTAATCCAAAATCCAAAACATTATGAACATATTATTGCAAATAATTGCATGGACAGGAAATTTGTTTTATACCATTAAACAAATTCATTTTCTAACATAACATAATGTCTACATTATGGTTACAGCTCGTTATTCCGAAGGTTCGTTATTCCGAAGGTTCGTTATTCCGAAGGTTCGATTCTCCGAAATGAAATCGGGTTCGATATTCCGAAGGTTCGTTTATCCGAAAATGAAATTGGGTTCAATATTCCGAAGGTTCGTTAATCCGAAAATGAAATGAGGTTCGTTAATCCGAAAGTGAAATAGGGTTCGTTACTCCAAAGGTTCGTTAATCCGAAAAATGAAAAAGGGTTCGTTAATCCAAAAATAATAATTTTAAAAAGTACGACGTAGACAAGGTAGATGGGTTCCCGATTCAGGATTTTGATTCACCTATACGCATCTTGCTTTTTAAGAGCGCCCGCTCTTTGTCCAAAAGGGAAACGTTAATTAAGAATGCAAATAATGGTGAGGAATATTCATGAGGATAATAATGGAGGTGAATCTCATGAAACGTCACTAAAAATACAATGGTGATGAATATTCATGTTAAAACGCCGCCTAAAGTAGACAACCACTGTGCTGTTATTTGTATGGAGCTGTGTTTGATATGGGGCGTATACAGGGGGTCCCACCCCCATGCACATTTAAAACCTCTGTCCCCGTTGTTAGTCAAAATTTAGACAGATGAATCAACTCAAAGGAAAGAACATGACAGGACAATTTGTAATTAAGGATATGTAAAATACAGATAATTAAAGTAGCTTTCAATGTAGGCCTACATTTATGTACTTTCAAAGTTCTTGCTCCCCCCCCCCCCCCCCACCCCCCCCCCCCCTCCTCCCCCGCTCCTACGTGTGCCAGGTAAACGCTTTCCGCCCTACGCATTCTGGGTTATCTAAGTGTTCATGGGTTCCTTTTGTTTGGTTTAAAGACTCATGAAAGAAGGTAAATGAGAGTATTTGTATCGGTATAAGTTTTTTTTGTACAACACAAATTCGTATTGTTCTATGCAGCCTTTACATTCGACGTTGCCACTGACAACCTGCTCCTTCGGTAACAGTATCTACCGTGCACATTGTAATGGAGTGGTCACACGAGACTTGCGACGACCTGCAACAGCTTGCGATTGGTCACGTGCGCATATGAAAGGCGGATATTGTCAAAGTCTGTAATACATCACCGCGTTGTACAAACTCACTGCAGCCATACAATGAACACTCAGAAAATGTTTCGCAATTCAAGGATGAGCGTTAATATCTCTCTGCTCTTATATTGATATGGTCCCAGGTCGAAAAAACAGTTGAAAATTAGTTGCCAACTGGTACCAGTTGATACCACCAGTTGGCCAACTGGTTTCAATATGGAAATTGGTACACTGGAATCAACTGGAATCAATTGGAATCGAGTAAGAATCCAGTAAGGCTTACCAGTAAGAAGACCAGTTAAAGTAGTTGGTTCCAACTGGTATTTTGAATTGGTTTCAACTGGTATCTCTATTGGTTTTAACTGGACTGCTGCATCTATCCATTTATCTTTACTGGGAACCGGGAATGTAAACTGCTACCGCTTGATGCCAGTTAAAACCAGTAAAAACCAGTTGAATTTCCAACTGGTTTCAACTGGTTTCAACTGTTTTTTCGACCTGGGTAAAGATAAATGGACAGATGCACAGAAGACCAGTTAAAACCAACAGAAATACCAGTTTGAAACCAATTCAAAATACCAGTTGATACCAACTACTTTAACTGGTCTTCTTACTGGTCAGCCTTACTGGATTTTTACTGGATTCTTACTGGGAGCTATTTAGTTAAAAACCAGTAAAAACCAGTTGAATTTCCAACTGGTTTCAACCGTTTTTTCGACCTGGTAAAACTTCACATTGACCCTCATTTGACCTTTGACCCCATAACATCATGGAGGCCAAAGTTTACAGTTACAAAAGAGGGAGAGAAGCGACCAAGCCCGAGGGCTGAGGGGGCGAAGCAACTTAGCTGGGGGGGGGGGGGGGGGGGGGGGGGTCTGAAGTCAACAAATGCATGCCTATATGGGTGATGATGATGATGAAGAAGTATGGTCATGAGTAAGACTCATGAGGATGGTGATAATGATGGCAGTGAGATTTGGTGATGATGATGATGATGATTATGATTATGATGATGATGGCAGTGATGATGATGAATAATGGGGATGATGATGCGGTGGATGACGATGAGGGTGATATGAAATTCTTTAAAAGAACAAGATTTTCCCCAAAATTTGAGGTGCTTTGCCCCTCCTCCTCCCCTCCCCCCCCCCCCCCCCCGAGGGGTGCCCAAAGAGATGCAAGGAGCCCCCAGGCTCCGTGCATGCCCGGAGGGGTGGAGAGGGGTGCCCCAAGAGATGCACGCAGCCCCCATGATGATGGCGGTGATGATCATGAAGATGGTGATGATGAAGAAGATGAAGATGAAGATGATGATAGGGATGATGATGATGATGATGATGATGATGATGATGATGATGATGATGATGCACGATGATAAAGGCAATAACATTGATGGTAATAATAATAGCTTTGTGCACCCCAAGAGATCCCCGGAGCAAAACATATGATATGATATGACAGTGGCGTACCCAGGATTTTTTCAAGGGAGGAGGGAGGTTATTTCGTCAGCACACCGCTGTAACGTATCTAGAGCTTTCATGGCCTCTTTGACTGACTGACTGACTGACTGACTGACTGAAAGATTTTACTGTCGGCCTTCTAGCGCTTGGCGCCCGTCGTGCGGGCCAAGAACAGCGTGATCTTCTGGTACCAGATTACAGAATGGCAGTTAGTTGTACTGGCAGTCATAAATACATAAAAATATGGGTTTTGAGCTTGTTATTACCGAAATATCAATATTTCTCAGGCAACTATGATACATAAACTCATGCACCGATCTAGTCTTTTTGTCTCTTATTTTTTTGTATTGAAAATACTTTTCAACAATCGTTGCGAAACTTTTGGCACACAGCGTTCAAATGGTGGGTATGGTACGGTGACCAGCCGGTTCGGATCACCCGTATGTAACGTGTACGGGGGCGACCGGATCGATGGGGGCGGGGCGCAAGTTTCGTTTTACACAATAGCCTAGGGAATGTCGCCAAAAACTCGTGAAAACGCGCTGGTTTTAAAGCCAAGACTAGCTCGCATTGTATTTCTATGCATCAAACTTTGCGACATCGATCTAGCTAACAAGTCCAAGGGCATGGGTGACCATTAATTAGTGGCCGATCTCAATGCGGACTACGACCACATACGATGAGACTTGAAATATAGTCATCTAGGCGTAGATACATTACAACAGTCATCATTGAGAAATATGAGCTAGTCTTGGCCTACCATCGCGTTTTCACAAGTTTTGGGCGACATTCCCTAGGCTATTGTGAAAAACGAAAACTCGCGGGCGGGGCGACCCGACTGGTTTCCGTACCCACCATTTGAACGCTGTGTGAAAAAAGTTTTGCAACGGTTGCTGAAAAACGTTTTAAATGCAACAAAATTAGAATCAACAAGACATGCCAGAGATATATTGATATTTCTGTAATAACAAGCGCAAAACCTAGATATTTTCATGTATTTATGACTGCCACTGCCATTCTGTAATCTTTTGGTACCAGAAGATCAGGCTGTTCTTTGCCCGCACGACGGGCGTCAATCGTAGCGTCTAGCACTAGAAGGCCGACAGTAAAATATTTCAGTAATAATGTCAAAGAGGCCATGAAAGCGCTAGATTTGTCAATCTACTTAACTTCAAGTTTTTTCAATACGAGCCGTTACAGCGGTGTGTTAGGACTTAGGTTATAAATATTTATATACACACCTTCTTCTTCTTCTCCTTCTCCCTCCGCTCTTTCGGAGATCAGTGCGGCGAGTCCCCCCCCCCCCACTGCTGGTAGACTGGGTCCTGGGCCTGGCTACATACAGCTGTAGCAGTGTACTGTAGGCGTAGCTGGAACCAATTTCAACTCGTCAACATGCAGTCACAGGCACAGGCCTCTGAAATTTTACCAAAAAAAACAATTTGTTTATTTGCACCAATACCCATGAGGCATGACTTAAATAAGTATTGACTGTACAGATAATTCAATGCTCGAAATTAACTTTTTTTTCTGGTTGGCCGATCGGGCATGTAAAATAAATATTTTTCTGGTTCCCGGTCGGGCAAGTAAAATTAATATTTTTCTAATTGATAAATTATAAAATTACCACCACCACCACCATTAAACAAATCTGTCAGTGAATATACAAAACCAAACCTAGAATCGAGCAGTTGAAATCACTAACACAAAAACACATACATGGGATTGAGACGCTGAGCAATGGTAATGCCATAGCAAAATCACAGAAATCAATTAGATTTGTGTTATTTTAAAATCTTAAATAATTTGAAGTAGTCACAAGTCCCTACCTTGTTAAAATAGTTCCTTCTGATACCTTCAAAAGATGAAATTATCCCCCTTTATTGACGGTAATTAAGACAATATAACACAGACAGCACACCAACATACAAAGCTTTACACACATGATGCGATGATGAATTTGAAGCACACTGTTGAAGTTGTAGGTTTTTGGCAGTGTACATGTGGTTACCGTGTTTTGATAGGTAATCCGCCCGGGGGGGGGGGGGGGGGCACTCGAATTATTTTTTGACGGGGGTGTGCCGCACGGAACTCTGAAATCGGGGTCTGAAGAGCTGACTACAAGCACAATATAGGTTCTTGGGAGCTACAAAAACCCTGAAACGGGAGTTAAGGGTCTAAGGGGCAGACTAAAACTACAAAATACAT
>JBAMJV010003503.1:0-48038 GCA_037951105.1 Echinarachnius parma
ATGATATGAAATGTGTAGTGGACACGACAGGTTATTTGTCATACAGGCAATTGGAGCCGCGGGGGAGGGGTGGAGCGGCGAAGCTACTTTATTAGCAAGAACACATACATAGTGTATTGTATCTATTTTAATACAAGCTGAACAAATTATGGATCATATGAAATATGGGGGATAACTGAATATCTTTGCGTGGATACTAAATCATCATGATTTTGTTATACATTGGCCGGATGTATCGTTGGACGGGGCCCCGACGGGTTGTGGGGGCGGGATTGAGTCGCCCGAGTCTATTTTGTCTTACTATTTAAATGATGACTGTGGGATATTTAGTAAAGTAAAGTGGTGTATGTCATCATCGCCTTTCTCTTACAAAAACCCGCGGATTTCCGCGGGTACAGCTAGTCTATTATATTAATACGGGTAGCTTCAACCCCCCAAATGTGTCCCACTCGAGATATCCTCACCCCGAGAATTCGGCGACTCCCCGACCGTCGGGATCGAAGGATATACGTTTTGCGGAGGACAATAAGGTATTCCCGAGTCGCTCCCGCCCCGTGGTCGTCCTCCAGATCGAAGAAAAGGGAAAGTCAGCAATGCGGTTGCTCAAGTTAAGGCGCCGAGCATTGATTAACGATTTACACACTCAAATTTATTTGATGAACATAAAACGGAGTCGATAAAGCGAGTATTATATTGAGAAACCGTTTTAGATATAACACGTTGCAAAACTACCCAGGTTTTGATAAATATAAATATTTATATTACGCGGATGGTATGTTAATGATCGCTATTGCCGATTGGCATCGTTGGCACCGATTGGCAACGACAAAATGACGACAACTTCAATTTAGCTGCGCTCATACCACGCATGCAGTAATACTCCGTGCCTGTACAACCGTGTACATGTCATGGAATCATCTTAATCCCTCCCCCCGGCCCCCCACCCTATCGCGGGAGTTTGTTTGCACAGCTCTCTGACCGCTGACCCATTGAAGTATGTCCACGTTAGTGGTATAAGTTCAATGTGCTGACCACACAATTCTATAATCGCGCCCACGTGTGGCAAGATGTATTAAGCCATCCACGAATATAGCTCTACCAGTACCAGAGAAGACGCTGGGGTGAGGGGGGGGGGGGGGCTGAATAGATGGGGGGGGGGGGGGGTATCTATACTCATTTATTATGCAATGCATGTATATACGGCTTCTATTCCCTTCAAAGGTATATATCATCGGGTTTCACAGATATGAATTGTTTAGGGGACACGACGGGTTATGTGTCATGCAGGCAATTGGAGACACGGGGGGGGGGGGGGAGGAGGGGGGTGTGGGGGCAGCGGCGAGTGCATGTTGTATTTGATTAGTTTGTCATGCATACAATTTCATCATATTTTCATAATTATTATTGTTAATTGGAAAAAGGGAGAAGGCGATCACCTACTAACTTCGCAATAAAAGAGAAAACAACGAAAACGTATCGAGTGCATGTTGTATTTGATTAGTTTGTCATGCATGCAATTTCATCATAATTATTTTCATTATTATTATTGTTAACATTTAAACAGAGTGTACCGGGGATTTCCGATGGGTCGGGTTTATCATGTTCACTGAAAGGATGTATCGCAATGACATGTGCATAAGAGCGGGGTAAAAACCGCCCATGTCTCTTTCATCTTTTAACCATGTGGATAGGGACGTTTCAATTATTTTCTGGGGTCGTTGTATTATTAAAATCGACATGGCTTTTCTCTGACTAAAAAAACCTCGCGGATTTCCGCGGGTGCCGCTAGTTTAGTTATTATTATGCCAATGTTACGTGCTGTTATATTCTTATCTTGTATATTGTCGTGCATTTGTGTTCCATTCCTATTCCTTCTACTTCACTCTTCTACTCCTTGACCCCTTTCCTTCTTTTATCTTTTGCTTTATTTCAATCCCTAATCTGTTTTCTCTATTATGGTGTGTATGCGATGTATTAGTTGTTTTGCCTTATGCTTAATTTGAAATTATTTGTAAAATTGTATTTAGTTAATTAGTTTATTATGTTTTTTAAGGTGCCCCGCTTACAAGCTTTGCTTTCAAAGGGCACCTCAACCACTTGTTGATTTTCTTGTATGTTATGTATTTTGATATTTGGTTGAAATAAATAAAATGAAATGAAATGAAATGAAAAGTGTTGAACAGATCATGATTCATCATAATTGTATTCTTGTTGTTCATGTAAAATGCTGACGTGCAAACTCGAGTCCTTGGCTTTCTTTTATTACCCTGTTTGTTAGCCTTGCGCGTCTTTTTTTATAAAAGTTTGTTCCCCCTTTGCTTGCTTGTCGCCTGCGTGTCCTTACGCTATTAATAGGCTTGTTAAGACCCCAAAATATGGGTGTTCACTGCAATTTGGGGTACGATCGTTTAACTTGGCATACATATTCCTTGAATCAAAAGAGGAAAATTCATCCAAAGAGACACTCTGTATCTATGCAAATTAGGCCTAATTTCCATAATTTATGCAAATTTAATCATGGGAATGAGATATTCTCTGAAAATGGAGGTTTCATTGAGATATTTGAGATCATATTCCTTGGATCAATAGAAGAAAAAATATCCAAAGAGACACTCTGCATCTATGCAAATGAGGCCTAATTTCCATAATTTATGCAGATTTATTCATGGGAATATGTTCTCTCCAATATCTTTATAAAAAAACATAGATATCCCATTTCCATGAACAAATTTGCATAAATTATGGAAATTAGGCCTAATTTGTATAGATACAGAGTGTCTCTTTGGATGAATGTTCTTCTTTTGATCCAAGGAATATGTTCTCTCAAACATCACAATAAAAACTCAATTTAATCGTATATACCATTCCTATTAATAAATTTGCATAAATTATGGAAATTAAGCCTAATGTGCATACATACATACATACAGAGTGTCTCTTTGGATGAATTTTCTTCTTTTGATCCAAGGAATATGATATGTCAAATATATCAATAAATACACCATTTGTATGGATATCCCATGCCATGAATAAATTTGCATAAATTATGGAAATTAGGCCTAATTTGAATAGATACAGCGTGTCTCTTTGGATGAATTTTCTTCTTTTGATCCAAGGAATATGTTCTCTCCAATATCTTGATAAAAACTCCATTTTCATAGATACCCCATTCCCATGAATACATTTGCATAAATTATGGAAATTAGGCCTAATTTGCATATAAACAGAGTGTCTCTTTGGATGAATTTTCTTCTTTTGATTCAAGGAATATGTTCTCTTTCAAATATGTCAATTAAAACACCATTTTCATGGAATATCCCATTTTCATGAACAAATTTGCATAAATTATGGAAATTAGGCCTAATTTGCATAGATACATAGTGTCTCTTCGGATGAATTTTCTTTCTTTTGATCCAAGGGAATATGTGTGCTTAGTAAAAGAATCGTACCCCAAAATGCAGTGACGAACCTCTTAACAAGCCTACTATATGTTAGTTCTTGTATTTTGGCCCAGCGTGAGATTTGCTCTCACGTCTTCCGGAAACCTCGGAAAGTAATTGCCCCGCGTTGCGTATCAGGGAGGTCGCTCTCTCCTCTCTAGACGTGTTGGGTATTTGTCTGCGTTTGATATGTTAATCTGTGTGTATAATGCAATACGTGTGTGTGTGTGATTTATCCTACATTTATACTATAATAGTGAAATGTTATCTTAACTAGATATTAACACATTGCGTACGAGAATAGGCCTACGTACGAGAATAGGCCTACGTAAGGAGTTTCAGGGGGGGGGGGGGGGGGGGCGGGGGGGAATGCCATAGATCCCTGTTAAATCATAATATCGTGAATATAATACTCTCATCCAACATCATTATACCCCGTTTGTAAAAATTGTGTTCATTTTGAAATGTAATATATACACTGTTTTACGGATTGTGATTTTAAAACTGCTATCCTAAAATTTCTTGATCGAGAATAACAAGAAAAACATAGTCATCACTCATCACATAGATAAAAGCGAATTTATCATAATTATATGGCAAATTGCACGGTAAATTAACATTAACTTGGGTAAACTACATACAAAATAACATTTTAAATCGGTACATTTGGGACGTCGAAATGAATGCATTAATTTTTATCGTAGACTTAATTCAAACTAAAATTAATGATTTATTTTTACCTATTCGCTCCGTGTCTCAGACTCAGTTCAATTATATATCAATCTGGAACACAACTATGGTTTCAAAATAATTCACAAAAAGCTATCTATGTATCCGTTCCCAAATATAATACAATTATAGGGGTTTTCATTACGTATAGATCTGAACATTTCACCCCTAATTGTCCTGAAGCGAAAATATAGTGCTATCACAAGCAAAGCTACAGACTATCTGAGCGATCGATGTGACAGCATTTATTTATTTATTTTGTTTTTTAATCGATGGATACTAACTCTTTACCCTCAAATTGACCATGAAATTAAAAAAAATTACACATTCTCTCTCCCGAGACACAAATGTGTTGTTACTGTACATAAATATAACATGTACATTTCGCTATAGCAATATTTTGTAAAATTGCATGTTGCAGGAGAAATTCGTAGCTGAGTATAACTCTACAATGTCAATTTCGTTGTTATACTTGGCCTGGGGAATCCCGAGAATGCAGCGGGGAATTAAGAAATGTATGTATGTGGGAATTTAAGACAACAGCGCCATCTATTTTAGCAACCATATAGCTTGTTTTTTCATAATACAACACGTTTTGTTCTGTTGTTGGTATTGTTTTTCGGATTAAAGGGGTAGTACAGTTTTGGCTTAGAGGGCGCTTCAATATTTTTTGTGTGAGGTAATGAAAAACTAAGTGTTAAATTTTAAAAAGCACACAATCTTAATGACAATATCAACTTCGTTTGATCAAAATCGGTTCAGAAACAGCTGAAATATCCATATACAGTATATCTTGAATGAATGTTGGGGACCAACTTTTATTCAACAATTTAAGAACATATTTATAAATCCTAAACATTTCTAAAAATATACCAAAATGGCTTTAAAACTGTTTTTGATGATCTCTTTATTGAATAATTATTTTTACCAAACATAACAACTTGAGGTGTCTGGAGGGCGCCCTCTTGTGTTAACAACTGTTTTATTTAATGACAACAGCCCTTTAACTTAGCCATTGATATGTTTACTACCATTAAAGCACCATTAAATTATAACTGTTAGTTTTTAATGATAACTGAACATTTATAGTTATACTAAAATTCCGTTTGACCAGAAGTGTACTATCCCTTTAAAGGGATCTAGTATAGGTTTTCCCATTCATTTTAACACTTTTGTCATTCAATTTCATTAATTCGTCATTCAAATTCGTCCCGAGGAACCACCAGAGCGGAAATCCCAACTTCAATTTCGTCTTTCGTCAACCAATTTAACACAATCACCACACAATTTAGTCATTAGGCACACATTTTCGTCAATTGCAAATCAAATTCGTCGGTCACAGTTGCTGAACACATAAAAGCGAAAGCAATTTCGTCAATTGGCAACCAATTTCGTCAAAACTCCATTCAAATTCGTCCTATGTATTTAGGAGGCAATTTTCTGTTATAAATTGTCTTGATGTAATTGTTAAATTGTAACATTAATTATATAGGGGGTAACACACACACACACACACATACTCACACACACACACACACACACACACACACACACACACACACACACACACACACACACACACACACACACACACACACACATCCACGCACACACACATACGTTTAAACATATCTTCATTCAATTATATATTTTTTGTATAGAAATATAATGTTGTTATGTTTTGTTTTATATATTTTGTAAGAGATTTGAAGTAAATCAAACTGGACTTTTTATTTATTTTGTTTCATCTTGATTTGGAAATAAAACAAACAAACAAACAAACAAACACACATCACACATCACACAAACACACACATACACACACATACACACACACACACACACACACACGCACACACACACACACACACACACACACACACACACACACACACACACACTGGTTTTCCTATCCCAACAAAAGGCTATACCACCTGACGAATTTGAATGACAAATTAACGAAATTGTTTGCACAATGACGAAATTGAACTTAACATTCACCACCCGCTCAGTGGCCGAGACGAATTCCAATGACAATTGACGATTTTGAATGCGAAATATTTGAAATTGGTTGACCAATGACGAAATAGAATGACCATTGACGAAATTGAAGTTGGGATTTACGCTCTGTTGGTTTCTCGGGACGAAATTGAATGATGAATTAATGAAATTGAATGACAATAGTGTTAAAATGAATGGGAAAACCTATATTAGTAACATATTCCAAATCCTCAAAATCCAATTGGAATTAGAGCGGTTCCCTCATACCTCGTTTTATTCGTATTAACAATAAAAGCATTGGACAGGTTTCGGTTTTTCAAATTTCCATTTCGTTCAAATGATATTTACGATTGAAGTGTTCGGATATTAAATTATCTACGGGACCTTTTCAGCCGTGTACAAAGTACCTAAGTGCAATGAGTAAGAATATCACTTTGCATTTTCGATCATTTCTCGGCCAAATATCTCCAATTAACTTGAAATTTTCACACAGTACTTTCTGGACATATCAGATCACACCAATACACATTTTATTAACCACGTACCACTTTTTGCACATGTCAACAAAGTAATACTAGATCCCTTTGACAACTGTTTAATTTAATGACAACAGCCCTGTAACTTAGCTGTTTATATGTTTGCTGCCATTCAAACACCATTGAATTATAACTGTTAGTTTTTAATGATAACTGACTAGACAGAGATGTTCAGGGGAAAGCAGTGGTGTTGGTAATAACAAACAGCGGGGTCTAAAAAGTAAAAGACAACACAAGAAACATAGAAACTGCCCCCACTGCTCGCATGACCTTTGCATATTTCAATAATCATTTAATTTATCACGTCTCTTTGTTTTACTTCTCCTCTTGTAAAACTGAATTTTAGTGGCTAGAATACTAATGTAATCATACAAAAAAAGGACCAGAAATTCCCGGGGGGGAGGGGGTACTCACGTATATTGGGTATACGGGGATGTGCCGCTGGGAAGGGTGACTTTTTCAAGAAAGATCCTTAGACATGGGTCCCCTTTTCATTAAAAAAATCCTTAGACATGGGTCCCATTAAAAAAAAAAAACCTTAGACATGGGTCCCTTTTTTCATTTATTCCTTGCCCCTCTTTTCTCCCTCATTTTCTCCGGGATTTTGGGATTTGCCGATGTGAAATTGCTTAAATTTGGGTGAGACATTTCGCTCGTCCGTGGTACATACTGACTTAAATTGAAATCACGTGACTGTGTTCAATTAGCCCATTGTTGGCTCGTTTTGACTAAGCCATAATATCTTGATGTATCATTATGTAATGTTATAATTATTATAACATTACATAATGATAATTCAAGACAGTAAAGTTACGTATGTGACAATTATTATTATTATTATTATTATTATTTATTCGGCATTTCAAAATAAAGTACAATGTATGATACAAAATGAATAGTGAATTTACAAAACGATCAGAAAACATAAAAGCATAAAAGCACCCCTGGTGAATCTCCCCAAGCTGCCTGGCAGGAAAAAAGAAATCTTGAATTTCTGTGACCCATGGGTCTTTCCTGCCAACTTGGGGAGGCCACCAGGGATGCCTTGTACATAAATATTTAAATATTGCAATATATAGTAATTTTATAACAATTAATCAATACATAATAAAAAAAAACAAGAATAGGGAAGGGAGAAAGGCAAAAGGAGAGAAGATGAGAAAGAGAATAGATGGGATAATGAGAGAAGCAGTAGGAGATAGGGATATAAGACATGATAGATAAGATATAACATGTATAATACATTATGACAATTTAAAATCACTTTTACTAATTTTAACTAAATTAAATGGCAAGAATTTACAAAAATGTCAAAAGCAAGTACTAGTCAAGGCAAAATAATAGTCCATTAATTATATTGCATGAACACAAATATTGAGAGTCCTATCATAATAATTTTATCAACAACCATTTCAAAATTTCGAGCTATATTAAGTACTATACAATTAAACCTATCATCGTTATTATTATCATTATCATTGTTATCATTATTATCATTATCATTATTATCATTACTATCATTATTATCATTACTATCATTAGTATCATAATTATCATTACATTCTACAGCGTGGGTGACCAATTTAAAATGAAACAACATAATCAAGCTTTAATAATATTATTATCTATTTTATCCTATGAACTATTTTACAACAAAATGTGTCAATTTCAAAGTAATAATTCAAACATGCAATTGATTTCCAAAAATAGCTTCTCATGAGAGGTAACATGCGTACCATCAATAACTCCAGTAAGTATCAAAATAATTATATCATTACAAGGTATACAAAGAATCTAGTAGTTAAAATAATAGTGTTTGTTCAATCATATGTGGAACCTTTTATAGATATGTATAACACGAGCTATGATAACGATGTACCTGATATAGCGACGTAATCTCACAGGTCCATGTTCAGAGATGGTTACGCCCTCCCCAATATGCGTGGGAATCGGAATTAGCTATGTATTCATGGAATAAATGGGTGCAACCATTTACATGATGCATGCTTTAAGGATTGATGAACTGGTAAATTGAATTCATATTACGTAATTTCATTTTTTTTAAATGGTCATTACGCAGTTTCAAACAAACACTTTTCGCAAAGCCTTCCGTAGATAACAAATTTTAAAAGTTGGGCGACGATTGTTTTTATTATTACACAAACATAAATTTCGAAATGTATACATAATATTGTGGATGTTCATACATTTCTTAAAGGGGTAGTTCAGATTTGGTATAGAGGGCGCTGAACAAAATAGTTGTTGATGATTTCTTTATTTAATCATTATTTCAACAAAACATCACATGCATAATCTTGTATGAAAAATGGTTGAAACCAATGCTTTTTTAAAGAGCGCCCTCTTGTGTTTTAATGGCTCTTGAATGATAACACGTTTTTTACTGAGTCGTTTGTAATTCTATATACCTTTCGAGCATGGTGGAGTTATAAATATTAGTTTGTAATGTTATTGTGCAGGTTTTGGTTATTAAAGCTCAGCCTTACCAAAACTGTAAACAAAATATGTCTTTTAAGGTTGCATATTAATTGATTTGCTGAACTGTGGCGAGTATAAATGTCTAAATATAGTAAACTATGTATTTTATAAGGTTATGCATATATAGTAATTGATTTGCTATAACTGAGGCGAATAAGTATATAGACTTTGTCTTATAAGGTTATGCATATTAATTGATTTGCTCATTAGCTCAGCGGGAACCCATCGGCAATGAAAGAGGGGACATCTAAAAGCAAATACATTTCAGGTGCATACATGTATGCTGGGAAATCATCATCGTAAATGTAAAGAAACGTGTCACAAATTACAACATCATAATCAAACATAAGTTATAATCTTAAACATTGCACGCATCACATTTTGTTCATCCATGCAGTCATATAACTAGTTGAAATTGATTTTTTTTCATATAGCCCAACCTTGTATGATAGAGTGCCGCGCAGTCAGATCATGTTTCAATGAAACGCAAAACCTACCATAGGGAAAAACGTCCAGACAGTGATAATTGGTGATGATGATACGCATAACTATGATGGCGCCGACTTATAGACAGGGTAAATTATCACACGTGACGTGGGGGTTGCTATACAGTATAAGGGCAGGAGGAACCACTGTATCGTGTTATAGCCTTTCTACACAGGGGCGCAAGGCGGGCAATTCTTGCCTGTAAATGGAGAAGGGTGGGGCTATATAGGCCAATAGGGGGTGAATAGATATACCTCAACCTGATAACTTTTTTATCATGATATAAATGGTTGTAATGATAACTTTTTTTTCCAGATTTGCCCAAATAACATTTTTGCTAGTATGTCTATACAAAATTACTGATCTTTCCAGAAAATGAACTGATTTCCCCGAAATAAATTTTGCCCGAAAATGGGGAGATTTTCCCGTCCGAATTAAGTGTTTAAAATTGCTCTAGGGGGTGATTTTACTGGCGTCATTTGTCCTTGGAGTAAATTTTGTGGCCGGGGTGGGGAGATTTACCTAAGGGATAATCGTCTCGGTTGTAGTCTATAAAGGTTAATTATCCGAGGGCCATGTGGTAACGCCTCAGTCAATATAATCAGTCAACCTAGATCAAATGAGATGAAAGTTCGGGTGTTTCTGTTGTAGTCCACACAAGACTGGGATGGTCTCCCGCGGACCTGGCAGGGTTCGTCTCTCTGACGGAGTACCTCGCCGTGTCCACGGATTGTACTCCTCGGAATACCGCAGACACACGAGAACCTTCCCCGCCAAATCCTTCTCGCGCAGGAGCTCTAAGATTGTAGCGAGGAAACCCACGCACATGCTGCACGGTGATAAGTGCGTGTAGATATGGATAGAGTGCTGCCCGTTGGCGCTGCGGTCACTAGGCGGCCATCTTCCTCTGTTGAGTAGACCACGGATCCAGTTTACAATGTGACATTCTGCGTGATAGTTGACATCAACAGGGACATCGAGGACCGGACGAGTAGGACAAGTCGCCATGAACTCGTCATCGACACACAGACCCAACTTGTCTGGCAGCAAACGGCCGCGCGCAGGAACGGTCTCGGGATTCCCGCCACTCCCGGAACTATGATAGAGGGCGCGATTCAGAGATATCCCAGCGAAGGTCTTCCAGGAGCTTGTGGTGAAGCGAGCCTCGAGACTCAATGAGAGCTCTCGCATGAAGGTGACGTCATCTGATGTCGGGGATGGGTGGGACATCGTGAACTTTGTCTTGAGAGCAGGTTGCAACCCGAATGCTTCACTTTGATTGGGGACGAACTTCTTCCTTAAATAAAATTCAAAATGAGGAATATGAACATGAAAACATGTTTTGAGTCTAATCTCTTCGTTAACTAAAATCTTCAGGCATTAATACAACCCCAAACCAGTAATCAAGATTTATCAGCATCTAACGATACGTGAACATGTTATTTAGGTTGTTCTTATTAGCTTGTTTTTATCGTTCTTAGCTTGATCAAAGTCGTCATACCTTGTGAAGACATTTTAGGGAATGCAAACCCATGTCAATGTTTGGTCTGGCTGTAGTCAATCTTTAGGTATTAAAGAGATAGTTTCGTTTTGTAAGTACATAAAAATGGCGATTTGACAATTATACATATTATAAATATTTAAAAGTTTAAGGCTTAACAAGATTGGCATACTAGGGGCAAAGTATTCACTATGATTTATAATGCGAATTACTTTTTTCTGTAATTTTAAAAGTCTATTCATATCAAAGTTTGTGCAATTTGGCCAGGCAATAATGCACAAATTTTAAAAAGGTAAAAAAGGAGTATTGTACAGCATCATTAAAATATTTTCAGGAAGCGTCTTTAATCTATTTAAAATACCTATGCTTTTAGACAACCTATTGCAGACATCACCAACATGCTCATTCCAAGTTAGTCTTTCATCGATTATAACACCTACAAGTTTTATATATTTCACCTGCTCAATATTATCTCCTTTAATTCTTATAAGAAAATTACCCATATCAATGTTTCTATTAGAGAAAATCATATAATATGTTTTTGTTTAATATTCAATACAAGTTTATCAATTTCAAACCAATCTACTAATTTACTAAATTCTAAAATAAAATTTTCTTGTAAAAACTGAGTATCTTCATTAATTTTGGTAAACGTCTTTCACTTGATGCTAGATAATGATAATCAAATTAGTCATTTGATTTTAATTGAAGGGATAGTTGAGTTTTGGTATAGAGGGCGCTACAAGAAATACATACTTTGTTAGGTAGTGACAAACTGAGTGTCAAATTTGAAAGAGCATACAATTTTAATGACAGAATAAACTTTATTTGATAAAAATCGATTAAAAAACAGCTGGAATATCAATAAATATATCCGATCGGAATAAATGTGGGATCCCGCATTTATTCGATGATTTTAGAAGTTCAACAAAAAATATAACATGCTTACACTTTTTCAAAAAATTACAAAAGAGGTTTTTAAATAGTTATTGAGATCTATCTATTTAATCATTATTTTAACAAAACATCACAAAAGTCATGCATAATAATTTGTTTTAATGGTTGAAAAGGGTATAATACAGTTTTGGTCAAACATAATTTTAGTAACTAAAACTTGTCAGTTATCATTAAAAACTATCAGTTATAATTCAATGATGCTTGAATGGTATAGAAACATATAAATGGTTAAATTACAGGACTGCTTTCATTCAAAAAGCAGATGTTTATACAAAAGGGCGCCTTCCTGACACCTCGAGTTTAAACCATTTTTAAAATCAAAATATGTGATTGTGATGTTTGGTAAAAATAATTATTCAATAAAAGAAATCATCAACAATTTGGTAAATTTTCAGAACTTTATAGGATTTATACAATACTTTAATAGTTGGTTCCCATCGTTTATTCTAATCAGATATATTTATGGATATTTCAGACGTTTATTAACCGATTTTGATTTTAAAAAAATAAAGTTGATTCTGTCATTAAAATTGTGCGCTCTTCCAAATTTTACTTTCGGTTGTTCATAACATCACAAAAAATTATTTCTTGAAGCGCCCTCCAAACCAAAACTGAAGTCTGAACCACCCCTTTAAATAAAATAATAATGGTGGCTACTTATATCGCGCACTTATATAGCGCTCTTCCATCTTTAACCGTTTACGTTGAAATTTCTTGATCGAGAATTACAAGAAAAAACATAGAGTCATATGACATATAGATGAAAGCGAATTAAATCATAATTATATGGCAAATTGCATGGTAGATCAACAGTTACTTGGGTAAACTACATGAAAAAATAACATGTACAATCATTACCCTTTTGGGCGTTAACATTTATATTTATAATGCATTTTATTGCAGACTTACTGTAATTCAAACTAAAAATGATGATTGATGTTTACCTTTTTGCTCCGTGTCTCTGTTCAATGGAGAGATCTGTTTTCATGACGACGTATCATCTGGAACACAATAATTATGTTTCCAAATTCAGACCCATTCACAATTCAAAATCAGCTATATAATATGTATCCCTTAACAAAATAATACAATGATGTTCTGAAGAGAAAATATAGTGTTATTACAAGCAGAGCTACAGATTATCTCAGCGATGTGACAGCAAATTTTGTTTAATCGATGGATTCAATTTCCCCCCAAATTAACCATGATCATGACCATTCTCTCTCCCATATGCTATTATGTTTAGTAACAATTGTGTATCTGTACCATAGAGTTATATACTCTTTTAGTATATAACTCTATGATCTGTACACAAATGTCACATGTACATTTCGCAATATCAATATTTTGTCAATTGCATGTTGCAGGAGATCGGAGCTGCTATATTTAGCTCAACATTGTCAATTCCATTGTTACCGGGGAATCCCGAGAATACACTATACTCCGTGTTCAAGCATTATTATATTATAATTATATTATAATTTGAGTAAGGAAATCCTTTGACGTAGAAAACTTTTAGGGTTTTGCACGCCTCGGGCTGAAAAAATTCCACGTGTGTTTCGTTCTGACTGCAGATCATTCTAAAGGTTTTCGATTTTTTAAATAAGTTGTTTGAAATCTCGAAATGAAATATAAAAACTCAAAATAGTAGTTCTTGAAAGAGGATGGCCATGGCAACGGATATTGCATGCCATATTCGGATCCGGCCGCGATATAGAGATTGCATTATGCGCTGGCATGCTGCCGATCGCTAATTATACGTACGCGCGCCAACAGTACGTACGTGCAATTGCAACATACATGCATATCGCATGCATGCAATACACTAATAGTATACAACTTGCGTAATTGCATTCACCAGATAAATTCTGTTTTGAGGTCATGTCCAAATTGCAATTTGTTTATTATTTGCTGCAGAGAGGGGGGTTCAAGCTATCATTCTGCATCTTTGGTCTACTCCTATATCTGCGCTCATCTGGACTCTGGTAAGTACCTTATTCAAAATTAATTGTACAATTGTCAATCGAATTATAATATATGAGTATGAGTCTATGACATTGTCATTGACATTGACAGTGTCAGATGTGATTAAAAGACTTGGAGACATTATTTTATTGGCTAGCCTCCCTATTAAGCCTTACTCCTTATCCTAGCACCATTATAATTATATGAGCCATTACCATTTTGCTAACACTAACAGTGGTCAGAGTCAATTTGGAAAAATTGTGTGGTATTATAAATTATTAAATAATTTATAAATAATGAAGACAGTCACGTTAATTGACCTTTGACCTTCATCTTGACTGTCTAGCTACACTACAGACCTCTGCACATACAATTTTGTTGTACAGGTCTGGAAGTGGAAATGATATGCTCTGCATCTCTTGTGCCACACAATTTTTCCAAATGCCCACTTTGGACTCTGACCACTGTAGGGTTAGTGTTAGCAAAATCGTAATAATGGCTCATATAATTATAATGGTGCTAGGATAGGGAGGCTAGCCAATAAATAATCTCTCCGAGTCTTTTAAACACATCTGACACTGTCAATGACAATGTCATACTCATATTATAATTATATTGACAATTTTTACAATTAATTTTGAATAAGGTACTTACCAGTCCAGATGAGTGCAGCTATAGTAGACCAAAGATGCAGAATGATAGCTTGAACCCCCTCTCTCCAAAACTACCCCTTTGAGTGGCTACGTGTGTGGCTGTAAACACTGCCTTTTCATAAACGTGTTAAGTTACAGTTAAAAAACACTTGTGCATCTAGACTAGAGTATTGTTCATGATTTCTTTTTCATTTTTACTTCTTCAGGTCACCCATATCATTATCTTAGTTAGGGGTCTGAATACGTGAATTTGCACTCTAGCATACATTTGTTCAACAATGCCTGCATATATAATACAGGGGAAACTCGTTATGACGAGGACCAGCCTAGAAGCCATGAAAATTACCTTGCTATAATCGGGTTTCTCGCTACTAGTATATCAAATATAAAGAGTTGGGACCAGCGAAATCAAGAGGGTATTGTTATATCCAACCTATTTATAACGAGGTTCCACTGTAGTAATGATAACCTGTTAAGTGTATCACACCTGCAGACTCAAACAACCATGAAGGAACTTGAGTTGGATGATATAATATAAACAATTGTGTGAATGTAGTGTTACCACCTTCAAACAGATTGGCTCATTTAAATAATTTTTCTTTTAGGCAAATTTGAATTAAAAAAAACACCAAAATGCAAACAAATATGATTGAGTAACCCCCACATCGGCACACTAACACATTTCCGACAGTTTAAGACTTAACAATTGTACACATTTCTTGAAATTGTACTCACACATTGAGAAAATAGTGCAGATTCCGATGCGATGATCAGATTTGCGATAGATTAATTATATTTTGAGATAGCGCCTTCGAACGCGCGCGTGGTTTTTTTGCTTCACAAGTTCGAAGTGTTTTTAATACCGGCACCCCTCAACTCTCGTTGACAATGCACGCAACTCCAAATTTCTTGTGCGATGTTAATTTTATTGGCATCATTTCACAAATTTACTCGTAGCGGACGATCTACGCATTATTTCTCCTCAAAATTTCGACCAGTTTAGTTTTTAAGGGTAGCGCGCATCATCACATGCGCGATTTTTCACAACACGCGCAAAAACAAATATTACGCGGTGTGCCGATATTAAAAACCGATGTGCCGATGTGTAGTACACCTACCATACATGATATATTTTCAATATTTTACTCCCTTTTTTTTTTTTTTTTTTTTTTTTTGGGGGGGGGGGGGGGTAAATGCGCTAATTTTAGTATAGACTGACAAATAACCTCTTCAAAATACACTTTAACATCAAACTCTTACACATTTATTATGTGCACACGTGCTATAATTCTGTTTAGGATCACATTAACCAACTTCTTTTGTTTTGTTTTTCCAATCCATCATTGTGTCAACTCTCAAGTACGTCCTTTCAACACCTTATATCGCTCACACAAAGCGAAAGGCCGCCGAAGGCGGCCCTTTCGCGAGTGCAGTATAGAGCGCAATTTCAAGCCAACAGCGTTATCTACTGTTACTGGTATGTCCCCGGGGGCAGGCGCGCCGGAAGCAGTTTTGGATTGGGGGGGGGGGGCAAAACCCCAAGGGGGCTCACAATTTGTGTGTGTAGGGGCTCATGCCCTATCACACTCTGGATTGCCAACTTTGAGCCAGATGTGAGAGTGAGACATTGCGAGGTAGCGAAGCGACTGATCGGGAGGAGGGTGTGGGAGGGGGGTGTCCCCCCTCCCACGGTAGGGAGCTTTTGCATTTTTGGACTTGAAATTGTGCAATCTGGTGCATAGGAAAATAGGAAATTCGGCTGTATTTGGGAAAGCGTGATATGATTTGATCGACCAGGAAGTTTTAATATATTTTTCACGTAGAAAACAAATAATTGACACACTAATAAATTTGTACCCCAAGGGGGGGGGGGTTGATCCAATGACGATGCGGAGCATCGTCCACGAGCCGCGAAGCGGCGATTTTTTTTGCTATTTTGACCCCCCGTAAGTGATGTCTTTTTGCTAAGTGGGGGGGGGGGGGTTTGACCCAATGACGATGCGGAGCATCGTCCACGAGCCGCGAAGCGGCGATTTTTTTTGCTATTTTGAACCCCCGTAAGTGATGTTTTCCACATTACATTTTCACTTGGCAGCCCAAGGGGGGGGGGGGGGGGGGGTTAAACACCCTAAACCCCCCGTAGATCTGCCACTGACCCCAAAACACACACACAACAACATAAGCCATAATTATGCAACATTATGTATGATCCAACAACACACAGCCAATACTGAGTCCCGAGGTGCGAAGCGCCTGAGGGCTGGGGCAGGGAGGGAGGGGGAGGGTTTTGGAGGGGTATCCCCCTCCCACGGTAAGAAAGATTTTGCATTTATGGACTTGAAATTCGGGCTTAAGATTAACTGTATCTGGGAAAGCGTGTTATGATTTGATTTTTCACGAAGTAAACAAATAATTGACGCACTAATAAATATGTACCCAAACTCACACATAAATATTGTATTTAGTGTCATAATTACAGTTCCAACATAAACCATATGGCGCATTTATTATCCAACAACATGGCCTACAGCCAATAATGAATCCCGAGGGAGCGAAGCGACCGAGGGCTTGGGCAGAGCCAGAGGGGGAGGGTTTGGGAGGGGGTATCCCCCTCCCACGGGAAAGATTTTGCATTTATATACTTGGAATGGTGCAATTTGGTGCACTGCATGCCATACCTGTGAAGGAAATTTAGAATCCGAGTTAAACAAAAAAAGAATAAAATGTCTATGCGCTCATCAGATGTTTACAACAAACTGAGATAATCTGTTCGCGCGCGAAGCGCGCAGCGAAAATTGAAAATGGTTGTATTAACTAGTTTTTAAACGTAAGCTCATACATTTTATTGTGTCTTTCCCACTCTTTTTTTTTTTTTGGAGGGGGGGGGGGGGGCTTTTTGCGGGGGGCAAAATTGCGTTTTGCCCCCCCACTTTTTGGATTGGGGGGGCGGCCGCCCCCCCTGCCCCCCCCCCCCACTTTCGGCGCCTATGCCCGGGGGGGGGGGGGGGGGGGGTCTGTCCTCATTGAAAGGGGGGGGGGGTATCATGCGTGACCAAGAAAACGAGTAATTAGGGTGGTTTTTTACGATCAGGCGAGATACTCGAGTATCTCGAATAGGGTCTCAAAATCACCCCAAATCAGGAAAAAGGGTATCTTTTTTAGGCTGATGAATTACTCGTTTAGGGTCTCAAAAAGATGAATTACTCGTTTAGGGTCTCAAAAACTCAGCTTACTTGCTTAGGGTATCAAAAATAGTTATCACTTGCTTTTAATAGGGGTTTACAAAAAAAAGATTACTTGCTTACGGTATCAAATATAGTTATGACTTGCTTAGGGGTTTACAAAAAAATTATTACTTGCTTAGGGTATCAAAAATAGTTATAACTTGCTTAGGGGTTTACAAAAAATTGATTACTTGCTTAGGGTATCAAAAATACTTAATTCCCTAAATGTAAAGCGCTATGAAACATGTTTGTATTTAGCGCTATATAAGAAATAGTATTGTATTGTATTGTATTGTATTGTATTGTACTTGCTTAGGGGTTTACACAAAATTGATTACTTGCTTAGGGTATCAAATTACCGATAATCATACTTACTTACTTTTTTTTGCACCACGCAAATACTCGTTTAAGCTGGGTTCCCACTGCCGATCCGATCAACTCGATCAAGCCCGATCAGGCTATTTTGGCCTATTTTTGCCTGTTCGGGCTTGCTCGGCAAGGGCGATCGGGGTCGATCTACCTTGATCGGCATGGTCCCGCTCCCTACACGAATATTTTTGACAGTCAACAATCTTCGTGTAGGGGTCGAGAAGGCAAGCGATCGAACAGCGATCGTGTATTGATCGAGTGGAGGTCTAGCTGGTCGGGAAACGATCGTGTAGAGATCTAGTTTGGTCTGGATGGATTTTTTCCACCGATCATCTCGATCTATACTCGACTACGACACGATTGGTTCCCGATCAACTCGATCATGGTTCGATCTGTTTTTATTAACAACTCGACCGCTACACGAGCGCTACGCGACTTCCTTAAACTGCTACTCTCATTTTTTGACTGCTACTCGAGCGCACTCGATCACATCCCGAGCACGAAGAGCTAAATGTAGAGTGTGCACTACTGCTGACATTGAGTGAGATGATAATGATGATGATGATGATGATGATGATGATGATGATGATGATGATGATGATGATGATGATGATAATGATGAGAGTACAACGTTTACATCTTCAACATCTTCAGGCACACCACTGAATATAAAGATGGCAAGAAAAGGGCCACATCAGCATTCAGTTTTGTAGCCTATGGGATATTTTCTGTTGAGCTTGCTCAGCAGCTAATCATACTGCCCATACAATGGTCGCCGAGTCAACCACTGCCTTTTCATGCGACGTTGCTGCCTACGCGTTCTCTTGCGCCTTCGTGTCTCGACGTTTTTCTCTTCTAGCTGCACCACAGCCATTACCTTGTCTCGCTGGAGCTCTAACCACCTGGCCCACAACTGCAACAGAAAGATGAACTGAATGCTCGTTCGTTCGTTCATGTCTCCTTACTTAGGATGAAAGATAAAAGGTGAAGTCTGTTCCTAAATAAAGTTTGTCCATCTGTCGATGGCTTTGATGGCTCGTCGTCCGTACAAGCCGTCCCGCCGGACTGTATGATGTGGTCCATCGTCTAATTATCTCCGCATTCGCTTGTAGTGTCTCCTTCAGGGGCGAAGCCCCATCTTCCCATGTTGACCTAACACCGTCCCTATCTCGTGTTCGGTTCAGGCATTGCCACTCAGACCACGTCAGGATTAGTCATTTGATGAGTATGGGCTTGGCTGATGGTGGAGGATTCTGCTCGGGTGGTGTGTCAGAATCGAGGATGCTGTATCGGGATACAATTGAGGAGTCTGTGATGAGGTTGTTGTCTGCCATCTGTCGTCTACTTCAACCGTTACTTTAGTTAGACAGGTGTTAGCGCGTCTTTTGCCCGGAGATCCGATGCCAGCGAGGTGATAACTCCTCAACTTGTGTTGGTTTCGCAGTGGTTCAGCTGCACATTGTTCCCCTCTAGCTTCAGTTCTCTCTTTGCCTGATTGGTATTCAGGTGGAAGACACACACTCGAGTTTTGGATGGATTTGCCCGCAGGTAGTTTGCTCTGTAGTAATTCGAAAGGCTTGATAGCGCTGTGTTGTGGTTTGAGTTCAACAGCTTCGAAGGTACTTTGCTGGGCTGTAATGTAGGTGTCATCTGCATAGATTAAGTTTCGAGTGTTCAAATTTTATGGGATGTCAGCCGTGCAGATATTGTATATATATTTTTTCAGTAGCCTTTGGCGCAGATAGATCCTCAAACACAGCACCGGTGATGAGGTTGTTCTAAAAACCGTCTTCGATGTGTTGGGTCGGGTTTAGAAGTTGTCCCGTGGTGGATTTTCCTTGTCGGAAACATGCCTGTTCACAATTAAGCTGGCTGTCAACGGGAGGCGTAATTCTGTTAAGAATAAGGCGTTCAGACAGCTTGTATGTTTGGCACAGAAGCGAGATCTGTCGAAAGTTATTTGTCTCGTTCGAGTATGTTCCTTGCTTCAGGATAGCGACGATTTTGTTCGGAGCCACTGGTGATCTCGATGCAGCTTTTAAACATGTCTAGCAGCCATTTCTGTGCTACGTCAGGGCTCTTGTGTTTGATCTGCTCCGATCTGAAGTCGTCGATGCATGCTGCCCTGCTGACCTGTATGGTGGAGATGCCTTTCTGTAGTTCTTCTTCATTAATAGGTCTTGTGAAAATTAATGCAACATGTTCTGGTCAACTACAGGTAGTTTGTGCCTGTATGAATTAGTTTCCATTCGTCAGCAGCTGGTTCGCTACTTAGTCTGCCGTAACTATAATGCTGTTGAGCTCGGGTGTTCTCAATTCCATGCTTTCCTGCTGGTGTGTCTTAGGTCCGTCGTTTCAATCCTGTGCTATATATCCTTCACGGTTAATGGTGTCATCTGAGAAGGGATATGTGTCATAGGATGTGGTGTAGTTTGCCGGAAGCTGACTTGATTTGTTGTCGATGCCTGGAATGTATGTCGTGCGACTGCCTCTCGGGATATGTCTGCATGACACCTTCTTAGCAATGTCTATTAAGAATTCAATGTTCGATGGGTCTGCTGGGGGATTTGCCAGAGCGCAATCAAGGTTTTCTGTGGAAGCGGGTCAGTCTGTCTTTATAGCGAAGTTGAAACTGCGCTTGAACGATGTCTTGTTTGGTGTGATTACTGCAGTAAGTTGAAAGCAGATGGGTCGGTATTGGGATCTTAGGATCGGCTCAGCTACAAACTTATGACTGAGGGGAGCAAGTAGTCTGCTGTGGAAGACAAGATCTAGATTGTATCGTCTTTTCCAGTGGGCACTGGCATATTATGCTTATTGGTAGTAGTGTATGGATACGAAAAACCGATGTTTCGTGACTTGTAGATGGAGGAAATCGTTAGCCACTTGATTGTCACATTTAGCACTTTAATGTCGTCACTGTGGGTGATATAGATTCCGGTCTAATCTCCTCTTTCGTAAAGATAGTACTTCCATATTGGCGATGTGGTCGCTTGACAGCAAACTTCATACCCTTGACCTTGGGTCATGGATTGTCGCTGCCGCAGCCAGTCTCTTGGAGACATAGCACATCGCAGTTCATGTGTTTGCACATATGTGCAAGGACTTCCTATTTGGCATCTGATATACCTTCAGCGTTCCATGATAGCATTGTCAGGGCCGGTCGTGATAGGGGACCCTCAGCGGGATGGCTCTGGGATGCTGCTTTATAGGGAAATTTGTTTACGTTTTTCTTGGTCTTAATCGTAATATTATTATTAATCTTAGTCTAAGTCATTATTCTTAATCTTAACATTAATCTAATTCTTGAATTAAAATACTGATCAAAAGCGAATACTGTAATATCGGCTGTCGGTAATGATTTCTGCAACCACAACGAATTCACGACTCGTCTTCGACTCCTGTACGAGCAGGTCGACCTGCTCGAGTCGAGTTCGTGTAGAGATCGTGTTGACGTCCAGTTGGTCTAGATGGTCTAATACATATCGTATAGGGATCGTATATGCATCGGAGTGATCGAGTAGAGATCGAAGTTGTTGTCAAGTATACGTCGTGCAGAAGTCGTGAATGGTTGGATGTGAGTCGTAAAAGATCGAATAGCGGTCGGGAAGAGATCGTGTTTAAGGACGATCAAGAATTTGGTCGAGATTGGTCGGGGTAAAAATGTGCCGATGGGGCGATCGAGCTTGATCGAGTTGATCGGATCGGCAGTGAGAACCCACCTTTAGGGTGCTTTTGGCAAGTCCTTGGTCACGCATGATACCCCCCTTTCTATGAGGACAGACCCTCCCGGGGGTATGTCAGCAACCATATAGAGTTTCTATTTTTGTTTTTCATCGTTCAAAGCTACAGTATGTTTTGTTTGGTTGTTGTTATTGCTCTTCGGACTAATGTAGACAGAGATGTTCTATAATTCAGAGGAAAGCAGTGACGTTGGTAGTAAAATCAACCGGGTCTTAACAGTTAAAGAAAACACACAAAAAGCATAGAAACTGCCCCGCCCCCACAGCTCACGTGACCTATGCATACATTTAATTTTCGTATAATTATTTGTTTGTTGACTCACGATGTTATATTACGATGATATAGCTATACGTTTCGGTCGCTGCTGCTGGCCTTTGTCAATTTCGTACATTTTGTTTTTACTATATGGCCCAGCAGTATACTTCTCTTATTTTTAAACTCAATTTGAGTGGCTACCATGTGTATGTTATCATTGAAAAAGGACCAGAAAATGTTCCGGCACAATATAGCCCCAATATAGGAGGAATTTAAACACAGAAATGAAAGATATTGTTGCGATTTGCAACAGTGATTATTGGGCTATTTTGTATTTTGTATATTATATGATAATCATTACGTGTAGTTACACATTCATATAGTAGGGCCATGCACTGACCAATTCAGGGTCATTGTTCCCCACCGGTCCCTCTTGTGCTCTGATCTGCCCAGGGTAATCGCGTCCCCTCCCCCTTCCTTGATGTGACGCTCTGCTCAGGGTAAAATCTCGCCCTTCCTATCACTCTCTCTTTTGGTCTTTCCTTTTGTTTCCTCCGTCCTTGGCTGATTTCTTGCTAACACTCTCTTTATTTCTGATTTCGTCATCAGTAGTAGCGTCAAGGACACAACACTAGTAGCTTTTAAATCGTAGCTTGTAACATCATCAAGGGCACAGCAATGGAACTGGTATAGCTTGTAACAGTATAGATCTAATCCCCTCTTGGGTAACTCGAGGGCTATACTCCTACCCGGACCGGGATCGGACATCCCTCCACTGCATGCGCGCTGCGCCATTCAAACTCTGACATCAACACACGCTTCATACTCCAGCAATCATTTTTTTTCTTTAAATACAAACATTGACTTGATCACGCTTCATACTCCAGCAATCATTTTTTTTCTTTAAATACAAACATTGACTTGATCACTCTCATGCATATTCATTACCATCGCATCGTGTCAAGTCTTGGTTCTCGATTTAACGTCCCCCTTAAGCCCGGCGCAGACAGAGCCGACTCGACCCGATCCGACTGGTTTTCAGTCAGACTAGAGTCAGTTTCGCTAAGTCGGAGTCGAACCAACGTGTTGAATCGGCCTCGAATGACCTCCGACTAGCACTTGACTGGCAAAACCGGAGTCCTTATGCAGCGCATACTGAGTTAATCAGACTGAAAACCAGTCGGATCGGGTCGAGTCGGCTCTGTCTGCGCCGGGCCTTAAGCCCTCTGCAGACAGAGCCGACTCGACCCGATCCGACTGGTTTCAATCAGAATAGAGTTGGGCCCGGTCGATCGGATCCGATTCATCGTGTTGAATCGGCCCCAACTGGCATCCGACTGTCTCTCGACTGGCAAAATGTGTGTCGCGAGGCACTGAAAACTGAGCCGATCCGAATGAAAATCAGTCAAATCGGGTCGAGTCGGCTCTGTCTGCAGAGGGCTTTACACACATTGTGAACTCAGATGACGCCATTTAAAAGCGACATCGAAAGGGGTGCTTGACGACGATGTTCTACGGTATGAGGAAATACATTTCAAGTACATGTAGTTATATTTTATGGATGAACAATTGGTTTGTGCAATTTATAAGATTAGCCTAAAAACTACGTATTTGTATGACTTTGTAATTTTGGCACGCTTCTTTACGTTTACGAGTCTGTGTCCTGGGATACAAGCACCTGAAATGGGGGCAGTTGGTTGTCACCCCTCCCCCCCCCCCCCCAAGTGGAGTCAAAAATGTATTTTGTCCCTTCCAGATGAACACACATTTGCCTCTGCTTCCATTTTGCTCTTTTTAATATATCTTTATAAGGGATAACATCCTATTATATTTTCGGGCAAAATAACTGGTAACAGACGTATTTTTACGGATGAAATTGTTTTCATATACTACTTATACATAGGGTAGGTGTATTAAAAATAAGATAGTATTACTCACTGTTTTATTAATCATATTTAATTTAATATTTCATGTATTTGTTTTATTTATCTATTTTTCTATTTATTTATCAATTAATCAATATATTTATTTGTTTTTGAATGTATTCATTTATTTCTGTATTTATCTACTTGTTATTTTTTTCTCAAATGCATGTATTTATATTTTTCATTTATTATTTACAAAATAGTCCCCTCTTTAATTCGAATGGGGTATACCTACTCTGATGACCAGAATTCAGCCTAGTAGTCTGACCTTGGTTTTCAGCGAGCTACATTAGAATAATTATAGTAATGTAAATTATGTCAATTTAAATAGTAAATCAAGTAATACGCATTATATTAAAGAATGTGAGTTTACTTTATTTTAAAATTAATAAAATGAAGACTGAATTTTAACAAATCCATTCTGAATGGATTTTAAATGTATTGTACTTCTTTAAAGGGGTAGTTCAGTTTTGGTATAGAGGGCGCTGCACGAAATAATTTTTTTGTGAGATAATGAAAAAAATGAGTGTAAACTTTGAAAGTGCATACAAATTTAATGGCAGAATAAATTTCATTTTATCAAAATCGGTTCAGAAACGGCTGAAATATCAATAAATATATCCGATCGTAATAAATCTGGGGCCCAGATATATTCGATGATTAAAAAAAAAAAAAAAATGCTTACACTTTTTTAAAATTTGTCGAAAGAGGTTTAAATATAGTTGTTACCAAAACTGTACTACCCCCTTAAGCAATTGTAAATTTCCTTTTATAATTCAAAGTCAATTTGTTATCTAACGTACGGCTTGTATAATCATATTTGTGAGCAAACTGTGTTTGTTTGAAACTGCGTAAATCTAATAAATTGTGTAAATTAAATGAAACTGCGTAATATAAATGAAAATGACCAGTACATCAATGTAAAGTTGTTTCACCCATTGTATTTCAAGGATACTAGCTCATTCTGATTCCCATGCATTAACTCTATAAGGTTTAAGGAGTAACCACCTGTTACTCTGGTCATGGTTCATGGAACTTTTATTTTATTGAAATCAAGTTTGTGCAAAATTGATTACATGTATACCTAAAGGGATGGTACTGTTGTGACAAAACTGAATTTTAGCAATTACACTTGTCAACACCAATGATGCCAAATATATAAACGGCTAAGGTACAAGGTTGTTTTTTTTATAAAGAAAAACATTAACACAAGAGAGCGTCCAGAAGACACATGGAAGTTTAGTTTAAACAATTGTCTATTACAAAATGTGAATGTGCTGTTTGGTTAAAATAATTGTACACAGGAGAGAGCTCAAAAACAAATTTAAAGCCACGTTACCTGTACATTTTAAAAACTGTGTAGGATTTATAAATATATTTTCTTAATTAATGAATAAATGTTGGGGCCCTACATTATTTTATTCCTATTGGAAATATTTTATGGATATGTTCAAATATGTTCTTGATATATCAATGATTATGTAATGTTCTTAATCAACCATTTGAATATGTATGTGTTTTGAACATAACTCTTGTTTTGTTCATTAAATTAAATTCCCGGTCCAAAAAATAATCAATGACTATATAGGGGGCATGTAAAGTTTACATTTTAGAATTTTAAATTAATTTATTTGACGTAGTAATTCACTTTATGTAGTCATTCAATTGAATTGAATGATATTTAATTAAATTGAATAGTATATATAAATATATATAATAAATTATATAGATTTTGTTTTCAATTGTATGTGATTTTGCTTTGCTGAGATTTATTTCTTTAGCCACGATGCATGGTGAGAAAGTGCATGGGGGTCATTTTGACAAAAGAATTGTTGTATATGATGCGTAATGACAAGCAATCCAGCAAACAAAACCAACATCACATAAAAACGATTTGTAGTGCATCATCATGCTAATGCCTAGGTCACAAATTATCCGATTTGGGATAAGGCGCCCGTACGATGCCACTTTTAGGGAAAACCTTGCGGGTATCTTGAGGCGGCCGCAAGGGTGCCGTGGCTATCGTGCGGTCGCTGTTGCATTTTTCCTCGCCGTATACGACGTCAACAATTTTTTTAACGCGGAGTAAAAAAAAAAAAAATGCATCGTACGATATTTACTTGCCGTAAGCCCGTAGGCACGCCGTAGAGAGCATCGCACGGGCACCGCAAGGGCACTGTACGGGCACAACACGGACACCGTAGCCTTTCCCCCTCGAATATAGTACGATTTTGCGACTGCATTTTGGGCCACTCAAATCGTACGATAGTTTTAAGATTTAAAAGATATCGTAAGAGTATCGTGCGATGTCCGAACGAGGCCCATAAGGCGTCCGTATTTCATGAGCGCTCATATTGAAGGTATGGGAGCCGTGCGGTTTACTTTTGCCTTAACTTCCAAAGTCGTCGTACGCCCCTGGCGAATATGACTGTGATCGCTACGCAAAGATACCGCAGACATCGTACGATATCGCAACTCCCAAAAATCGTAGGAAATCCACCGTAGGTGAAAAGATCGTGCGGCGCCCGTGCATTTGTGACCTAGGCATTATCTGGAAGAGCATTATTTTATAATTTATTTAAAATAACATAAACAACATTCCTTCAAGACTGTACTTGTCATCATTCTGTCGAAAATATTCCACATTTATTTATCTGTTTGTTGTCGCGTGTTATCCTTTAATTACAGCATGTTCAATGTTGCAACCAAATAAAGTATATTTTGGTATCAAACACACATTCAACCAATATTGTTATAAAATATATAATAATAATAATGATAGCATATTTATAACGCGCATATCACATGTATCTATAACTTTGTGAATTGAAAAGCGTTCCAGAACGCTATTCGATTGTAGTCAAAAGTATCGGAATTCGGATACTTCGATTTTCACAGTATACGAACTCGGATACTTCGCGCAAACGATTGGGGAGTAAAATCTGACGTCAATTTTCACTGGGTAAACGTTGTTTTATCGTTACTTTGCAATTGAACGCAACTGTCCATCAAATACAGAGAATCACAATAACGCCACTTTGCGTTTGATTCCAAGCGCAACTATGCACTAGCTCATGAATCAAACGCATAGTTTGTTCTTGGAATTGGCATTCTTTACCAAAAATAGTTAGCTATGAATACAGTGAGTAAAATAATCATCGGCCCGAATATTAATTTAAAGATAAAATAAGTACCGAGTACTGGTCGAAGTTTGTAAATTTGTAAATAAACACGCTGTACAGCCATGAAAGTTTTAAAAATATTGTTGAAATACCAGATGAAAGAGTTATGTACTTGCATAACTCCGTCTAAATATATTTTAGTCAAAATCGAAAATAAAAATAAAATTCAAGATGAAATAAACTTTATTGGCAACATGTTTATGCGTGTACATTTAGTGAATTTTTAAAATCAGAATTTATCAGTGATTCTTATTCAGAAGTCCTTAAGTGTACTTACTAATATTCACATGGGTTCAAAACCAAGCGTAAACAACACAGTTTTCAGAAAGAACTAATACTTAAGGCCTGGTCACATATGACCGGATTGCGTAAACGTATGCCAAACGTATAGAAAATATGCGAAATAAAATCATTCGGTGACGAACGTAATCTCCATTGTTGCTCGAAGAACGGATATGAAACGGATTTAAAGGGGTAGTTTATTTTTGGTAAGGCTGAACTTTAGTAACCAAACCTGGACAGTAACACTATAAACTAATGGTTATAACTCCACTATGCTCGAAATGTATACAAAATTACAAACGACTAAGTAAAAAGCCCGTTATCATTCAAAAAGAGCCATTAAAACTCAAGAGGGCGCTTTCTTAAAAGGCATTGGTTTCAACCATTTTTCATACAAAATTATGTATGTGATGTTTTATTGAAATAATGATTAAATAGATCATCAGCAACTATTTTTAAAAAGCTTTTGAAAATTTTTGAAAAAGTGCAAGCATTTTTTAAATTTTTTGAAAAAATCATCTAATTATTTGGGCCCCAAATAATTATAAGATCAGATATATTTATTGATATTTCAGCCGTTTCTGGGTCGATTTTGACCAAATAAAGTTTATTCTGCCATTAAAATTGCATGTTCTCTCAAATTCGACACTCAGTTTTTCATTACCTCACAACAAAATTGTGATGTGCAACGCCCTCTCTACCAAAACTAAACTACCCCTTTAACGTACAAAAACGCACGATTACCAGACATCACCGTATGAGCAATGGACAACACCGTACGAGTAACTTACAAGAACCGGTCAAAACTAAAGTGGAACGCATAAGAAACTGACAAAACGTTCTTCGAACGTATTTATTAGCCCGGTCATATCTGACCGGATTGCGAAAACGTATGCCAAACGAACAGCAAAATTGTCAATCCGTTCGTCTCCGTTTCTCTCCGTTCGTATACGTTTCTTGTCCTTTTCTTGTTCGGTGAATACGTTCCTTGTACGGCGATGTCTGTTCTATCCGTTTGAAAGTTTTGTGCATGCACAAAACTTGAAACGGACACCACCGAATACAGTCGTCCTCTGGTCGTACGTTTGTTGTGCGCTGTGCATCCGTTTTGTTCGGAACTCGTACGTTTCTTGTCCTGTACTTGTCAGTTCGGTGGACCGGAAAACTAACGGATAACGAACAAAACGGATGCACAGCGTACAACAAACGTACGACCAGCGGACGACTGTATTCGGTGGTGTCCGTTTCAAGTTCAAACGGATAGAACAGACATCGCCGTACAAGGAACGTATTCACCGAACAAGAAAAGGACAAGAAACGTATACGAACGGAGACGAACGGATTGACAATTTTGCTGTTCGTTTGGCATACGTTTACTCAATCCGGTCAGATGTGACCGGGACATTAGGTATATGTTTAACTTTTGGTTATGTCGCGTCATTCAGTGAAGTCATTGTAGCACTCCACTGGACCTGCTAAATGTAACCATGACTACATCAGGTTTTTATCAACGGCGTATTGAGTTTTACCGATTAGTTAATGTTAAATTTAACCCTAAGATAAGAAATCTGGCCAGTATGAATAGATTGTATGAAATTATACAAAAATGGTCAGTTATTGGAGGTAACTAAAGTTATTTTTTATATGACCGGTGTCATTGCGGGCACAGCCAGCAATATCATTATTTTACTCTGATATTACAAGATCTGCCGAAACTATTTACTCCGTTTTCACAGCAACAATGTAGCAACAACAATGTTTTGTGGACGTTGTTTTCCGCAACAATGCAACGCTTTTCAATGAATGCATTAACTCTGGACTTGAAGAAGCGATAATACAAACTCGCATAATAATCGCGAACTGTTCCTAGAGCTATAATAATCCCCTGCATGCACTGTTAAAACGCTGTGTAAAATAACGCTGTGTAAAAGTGGTTGTTGAATCTTTTTATACAAACTTATAGGTGTAACATGAATAGTTGTAGAAAAAAGGGTTGTGTAAAGCGGCCATTGTTCAAGCGCTGTTGAAAAGTGTTAAATCACGTGATAGTTTCGACCGCGAAATCACCGCGAGAAAAGCCTTTTTGTCCCCCAGCAAACCAAGCGAATCGAGATAGCGCAGTCTAACGTGTTAGACTTATAACCCAAAGACCCCCGGTTCGATTCCGACCTTGCCGCTATTTAGTACAATCCTTTTTGTATTTGCTATTTCAACAACAAATTCATTTATTCTAAACAACAGTTGTGTAAACTTTAAACAACTGGGGTTGTTGTTCAACAACAGTTGGATTATGTAAAACAGCGGTTGTTGAAAATTTTCAACAAGTTGTTGAATTTGTTTACACAGCGTTTTAACAGTGTGGCATTGTAAAGTTTTCCGACAAACTCCACATGTTCACCGGGACTCCGTCATTCTTCTTTATTATTGCACACAAAAATATGAGATAAAAGAATGCCAGTAATGAGAAGAAACAAAATAGATTATCACTATAATCCTTGATTTTCGAAGAAAGTTCCAAAACAGGTAAAGTTGGACTTGAAGGCGACGCATCGCCGTTAATGGCGTGCTATAAATGTCCACAGAAGAGTGTCTTCTTGAACGCGTTCCTAAACTCTCGGTTGAAGGTCGTGTAAATGATGGGGTTGATAATGGAGTTACACCATCCCAGCCACGTGACCACCTGAAATGCGACGGGTGAGATTGAGCACGACGGGCAGATACCTAGGTACAGGTTGATGATGAAGAACGGAAGCCAGCAACAGATGAAGACACCGACGACGATTGCGAGGACAAAAGCCGCCCGTCGCTCCCGCGTCACCGAGATATGCCGTCGCCTGACGAAGACCCGCTGACTGGTGCCATTGGTGCTGCGCGCGTCCATCGCTGTTGTAGTGATGACCGTCGCGGGAGCGTTGTCGGCGGGAAGTTGAACGCGTTTGGTTGCGGGTGCGCGCACGGAACTAGTGACGTCATTGTCATTGACAGCCGTGTCTTCCATAGCATCCTCAAGCATGTCATGGGGATTGTTCGGCTCGCTCTCTGTCCTTGGTAGCCCCTTGTTGCTAGAACCTTCACCGTTGCTACCATATGCACCGTCCTTTTCCAAGTTATTCGCTTGTCTATTATCATACTTTTGTAAATTAATAATTCCATTTGGTCTACTTTTTTCGTTTGTTTGACCGTTGTTTGTGTTTTCTTGCGATTCTAAACTGATACAATTTGCGTCGTTGTTTGCGTTCCTCGTTCCGGGAGACGTGTTGGTGGTATTGTTTGTGGTGTTCATTGTGGCCGGCGATGGGTTGCTAGTATTGCCGCTCGTACTCGCTATCGAGCTGGCATTGCCCTGATCGTGGGTTGTATTCTTGACCGTGGCCGGCATGGCGTTCGACATGCTCGCGATGGCGGGACGCACTCTCCGTCGACTGTGGTGTCTCGCTGCGACCAGGATGCGCTGGTAGACGATCAGGACGACGGCGCACGGGATGTAGAACGACACGAACGACGAGACGATGGCGAAGGCGGGGCTGATGTTGAGCAGGCAGAGCTCGCTAGAGCCATCATCCTCGCTCCCTCCCACGAAGATAAGAGCTGGTATGCTGAGGACCACGGATAAGACCCACGCCACCGTGATGGCGACAAAGGCCATGACAGGGGTGCGTCGTAGTGCGTACCAGACTGGACGGGTGATGGCCATGTAACGGTCCAGCGAGATGACGCAGAGGTTCCAGATCGACGCAGTACTCATCAGTATGTCGAGGGTCACCCAGAGGTCACACATGATTTCGCCCAGACCCCAGCTACCGGACAGCTCCTACAAATGAAACAAAAAAATACAATAAACAAGTTTTTATATAGGTACCATGATTGCGTTGTGAATAATGTTGATGGTAAAAATCGAAATAAACTTCACACTAAATGAAAGAACCTAGTCCAGATAATCATTGTATCATGACATGACATGATTTGCCCGAATGTCAGGTGCGTTTCGCCCAAGGGGGGGGGGGGGGGGGGGGGGGGGGGGGGGTCTGCAAAGCCCCTGCCTCTTAAGCCCGGCGCAGACAGAGCCGACTCGACCCGATCCAACTGGTTTTAATCAGGCTAGAGTTGGGCCCGGTCGGTCGGAGCAGATTTATCGTGTTGAATCGGTCCCAACTGGCATCCGACAGTCTCTCGACTGGCAAAATGTGTGTCGCGAGGCACTGAAAACTGAGCCGATCGGAATGACAACCAGTCGAGTCGGCTCTGTCTGCGCCGGGCATTACGCCTTCGCCTTTCAACAAGAAAAAGTTAACACAAGTTGGCGCTATTCAGATTCAGGTACCTGGGACAGAGCCGTATATGGCTCTGATCTGAAATTCTCAAACCCTTTTATTTTTCTTTAAAAAATGATATAAAATCATGTTTAAACAAATAACATTCAAAATGTCTAAGATAGTGTAGATTCGTATATAAATTAATAGTTAATTTCGATGAAACCGCGAAATAAATCAATGCACGCGGCTTTTGTGTCAACCGTTTCTGAACCAATGTTTTGTTATGAAAAATATTTGTCCATATTATTTTACTTATAGACAGAACTTCAAAGAACCTTCAAAGTTTCTGACGAACTAACTTGTTGTAGCAGAATCCAATTATTGAGGGGTGTAAGACATACCTGGTAGGCAGCCAGGGGCATAACGAGTCCGCACACCGCCAAGTCGGCCACTGCCAAGGACACGATGAAGTAGTTGGCTACGATACGAAGTGCGGTGAATCGGAACACGACGATACACACCAAGGCATTGCCGACCAGACCGCAAATCTGATTTAAGAAAAATATAGATTAGTATACAAAATATTAATTTCAATTACGTGATCACGTTACACTTAACATTACAAACTAGTCCGCATACACCTAAGTCGGACATTGCCAAGGTGAAGTAGTTGGCTACGATCCGGAGTGCAGAGAAGCGGAACGCTACTTTATACACACCTAATACCTCAGTCACATTTGCCGTACGGTCTAAAATATCTATGGCCAATAACAATTATATGGCCGCCGTAGCATTTCTACGGTCACATACTTTAGCAGTCACATATGGTAGGGTAGCCGCACGGCGTATTTTGAATTTGTGGCTGCCGTACGGCCTTTGAAGTGATGACGCACGGTCGCATTAGGGCGTCCCTGCGGTGGCCGTAGGTTTTTGACAAATATCAAGGCAGACGTAAGGCGCCCGCAAGGCGGCCGCAGGGGGACCATACGGCACTCGTGCGGCCAGACTGACGCTACCGCTATCACCTAGAGAGTACCCACTTGTCGCGTGGATGATCTGTGGATAACCCAAAACATAGTAACAAAATGATTATATCCATCGGATAGTGTGTCTTTTCCAATGAAAAACGAAACCAAGAACAGTAATTTTGGTCCGTAAAAGTAATCCATAAGACCCTAGCTAGGGCAGCCCCACGGCAAACGCAAGGCCATCGTACGCCCGACGTACAGTCGACGTGGAACAGTTCTACGGCATGGCTACGGCGTGTCTCATTGCTACGGCGAACGTAGAAATGAAAAAAGTTATAACTCCGCGCTGTAATTCCACGGCGACCCCTGCGGCCTTTACAATATACGGTTACGCCGTACGGTGACCCTGAGGCCACCGCAGATTTCTGCAGCCACCGCACGTATCTCTCGATTTCGGGGGCGTACGCTAGCCGTAGAGCAAATGTGACTGGGGTATTATCATTGCCGACCAGACCGCAGATCTAATGTAAAAACATGTAATGAAAGACAAAATCATTCATTGTAATAATTAACATTAATAACTAGTCTGCATACACCGAAGTCGGCCACTGCCAGCATGAGGGCACGATGAAATGTAATTAGTTTGAAACAAGAATATTAGGCTTCGACGATCCATTTGCTGGGACTTCGGGGTTTCTCTGCTTTTCCCGGTGAAGCCAAATTGTAAGTGCTATTAATTGTATTTAATACAAAAGAAACATATAGGAAGGAAACGCGGTTTAAATCCATACAGCTGTTTTGGTATGTTTGATAATCGAAATTTATTTCTATCAATAAACATGAACATTAGTATACTTTAAACATTTAAAACCACTTATACACAAAAGTAGTCGACGTGGAACAGTTCTACGGCATGGCTACGGCGTGTCTCATTGCTACGGCGAACGTAGAAATGAAAAAAGTTATAACTCCGCGCTATAATTCCACGGCGACCCCTGCGGCCTTTACAATATACGGTTACGCCGTACGGTGACCCTGAGGCCACCGCAGATTTTCTGCAGCCACCGCACGTATCTCTCGATTTCGGGGGCTACGCTAGCCGTAGAGCAAATGTGACTGGGGTATTATCATTGCCGACCAGACCGCAGATCTAATGTAAAAACATGTAATGAAAGACAAAATCATTCATTGTAATAATTAACATTAATAACTAGTCTGCATACACCGAAGTCGGCCACTGCCAGCATGAGGGCACGATGAAATGTAATTAGTTTGAAACAAGAATATTAGGCTTCGACGATCCATTTGCTGGGACTTCGGGGTTTCTCTGCTTTTCCCGGTGAAGCCAAATTGTAAGTGCTATTAATTGTATTTAATACAAAAGAAACAGATAGGAAGGAAACGCGGTTTAAATCCATACAGCTGTTTTGGTATGTTTGATAATCGAAATTTATTTCTATCAATAAACATGAACATTAGTATACTTCAAACATTTAAAACCACGTATACACAAAAGTAGTCGACGTGGAACAGTTCTACGGCATGGCTACGGCGTGTCTCATTGCTACGGCGAACGTAGAAATGAAAAAAGTTATAACTCCGCGCTATAATTCCACGGCGACCCCTGCGGCCTTTACAATATACGGTTACGCCGTACGGTGACCCTGAGGCCACCGCAGATTTTCTGCAGCCACCGCACGTATCTCTCGATTTCGGGGGCGTACGCTAGCCGTAGAGCAAATGTGACTGGGGTATTATCATTGCCGACCAGACCGCAGATCTAATGTAAAAACATGTAATGAAAGACAAAATCATTCATTGTAATAATTAACATTAATAACTAGTCTGCATACACCGAAGTCGGCCACTGCCAGCATGAGGGCACGATGAAATGTAATTAGTTTGAAACAAGAATATTAGGCTTCGACGATCCATTTGCTGGGACTTCGGGGTTTCTCTGCTTTTCCCGGTGAAGCCAAATTGTAAGTGCTATTAATTGTATTTAATACAAAAGAAACAGATAGGAAGGAAACGCGGTTTAAATCCATACAGCTGTTTTGGTATGTTTGATAATCGAAATTTATTTCTATCAATAAACATGAACATTAGTATACTTCAAACATTTAAAACCACTTATACACAAAAGTAGTTATCGTTTTTTTCACAGCGCATTTTCAATTTCAATGATTCTAAAGACGTTAACACGAAATGGAACACAGACGAAAACAATAACAATTCGTTGTTCACTAACACAGCCATTGATAAATAGAATATACTTTTTAATTTGACAGATCTGAATTGACATCTATCTAATTTACTGCTGCTATTCTAAATTGAAAGAAGTAACATACAATACAAATTGAATGAACACTTTTTTTTGTTTTTTTGATATGAGATATTTCATATATTTTATATATACATTTTCGTACGTGTGTTTAATCTTTTTAAAAGATATTATGAAACATAAACAATTATACTTGACCTACCAGTACTAGCGGTAGGATGATGAGAGCTACTATGTCGAGTCCTTTTTTGGTCGACACAGGGTCAACGATCACGGTCGGCCACAACGTCTCCGTAAAGTTCGGCGAGTTGGTAGTCGACTCGACCTCAACAAATTCGGTGAAGAATATTGGCGCGTCCGTCACCTCGACCCACATGGAGGTCCAAAAGATATCCGGAAACGTGGACGAAGACTCCATCTCAATAGTTAATAGTCATCTGGAAAGAAAGACAAGAGAAATTATTCCCCTTTCAATTATCTTATTTGATCTTGAAAATAAGGCACAAATATTCTTTAAAAAGTAAAATAGACGGTTTGAAGTTAAGGCGTACTGCGGGATTCCACTCAGACACGTTTTAAAAAGGTGAAATCGCCCGACCAACACAAGTCATGGGAGGCCGCCACAAAATTATTCCCGCGCAAATCACCATCCAACGGCCTTCCCGCGCAACCGCCAAACCATGACTGCACAGTGACTTTAATACAGAACAGCAATGCGCAAACTCTCGCCTCCCGCGGGCGTATGGCAAGCCGTTTTAACATTTATTCCTATTTCTTGATATCAAGAATTAAATTCTTGATATCAAGAATTCGACTTCTTGATATCAAGAATTCATTTCTTGATATCAAGAATTCAATTCTTGATATCAAGAATTACCATTGCTTTACAACAGAAAATCATTTCTTGATATCAAGAATTCATTTCTTGATATCAAGAAATCAATTCTTGATATCAAGAATTCATTTCTTGATATCAAGAAATCAATTCTTGATATCAAGAATTCATTTCTTGATATCAAGAATTCAATTCTTGATATCAAAAAATAGAATTCATGATATCAAGAATTCAATTCGTATTTCGAACGCAAGACTATTGCAATAATTATTTTGATATCGAGCGCAAAAGTAATGCAAAAATTCACAATTGATTTCGAGCGCAAAAGTAATGCAGAAATCCACTCTGATTTCGTGCTCGAAAGTTGTGCACAAATTCATTGTGATTTGATTTCGAACGCAAAAGTTGAGCACGAATTCATCCTGCCTGAGCGGTGCGGTGTTGAAAGTCAATGTATCGCGAGAATTAAACTAATGCAAGAATGCATGTTGCCAGCTTGCAGTGCATTGACTGTCTCGGTGATTTTCCTTGTATAAGATTTTCATTTCATACTGTTCAATCATATGTTTATTTAGACCATTGATTAATGTTCCATTGATAATGTTGGATGTGATTCTTTCTAGTTTAATTACTTGTAAAAAAAAAACATACAAAAACGCGTCTTTGAAAAACGTAAAACGGCAACATATCAAGAAATCATTTCGTGATATGTTGCCAATATACAATGCGCAAACCTGTAGCAAAGATTACCACGTGTGTAATGATATATTCACATTTTTACTGCGCAATTCATTTCAAAATAATTTTGATAGCGTCAGTTAACATAATACTGTCAGATTTGATCATTTTTAGCAAAAAGACATCTAAATGGACTCACAAAACACGCATTGTAAACATAACAAATTGGCAACATATCATGAATTCATGCGGAACTAATGAATTTGTGATATGTTGCCAAATTGTGCATTTACAATGCGTATTTTGTAAGTCTTTTTACAAGTTATTTTGCTTTAAAAATATCATATCTGACGTTACTATTTCAACTAAAATACAAGTAATATTTTACAATTGATCATTCGGAAAAACACATGGACATATTTATTGCACAAGGGAGAATCATTACAACAGGTTTGTGCACGTTTATTGACAGCATATCACGAAATAAACGCACGTGGCCGATATATGGGCTCAGATACTCGCAGTTTTGTTTACTTTGGCTCTAGTGAGAGTCGTATAGCGTGGTGTGTACACGTGTGTGTGTGTGTGTGTGTCCAAGGAGGTACTATACCTCCTTGGTGTGTCATAGAGCTCTTTCCCATACAGCTCTATGGTGTGTGTTCATAAAGCACGTCCTGAATCTAGACTATTCGTGCAATACTTTTGCGTTCCAAATCAGAATGTATTCCTGCTCAAAGTTTGCGTTCGAAATCAAATTGTATTCCTGCTCAAAGTTTGCGTTCGAAATCAAATTGTATTCCTGCTCAAAGTTTGCGTTCGAAATCAAATTGTATTCCTGCTCAAATCTTGCGTTCGATATCCAAATGAATTCTTGATATCAAGAATTGATTTCTTGATATCAAGAAATCGAATTCTTGATATCAAAAAATAAATTCTTGATATCATGAAATGAATTCTTGATATCAAGAAATCGAATTCTTGATATCAAGAATTCGAATTCTTGATATCAAGAAATGAATTTTTGATATCAAGAAATCGAATTCTTGATATCAAGAAATGAATTCTTGATATCAAGAAATCGAATTCTTGATATCAAGAATTCGAATTCTTGATATCAAGATTTACCATTGGTTAACAACAGAAAATCATTTCTTGATATCAAGAATTCGAATTCTTGATATCAAGAATTCGAATTCTTGATATCAAGAAATGAATTCTTGATATCAAGAATTGAATTCTTGATAACAAGAAATGAATTCTTGATATCAAGAATTGATTTCTTGATATCAAGAAATGAATTCTTGATATCAAGAAATGATTTTCTGTTGTAAAGCAATGGTAATTCTTGATATCAAGAATTGAATTCTTGATATCAAGAAATGAATTCTTGATATCAAGAAGTCGACTTCTTGATATCAAGAATTGAATTCTTGATATCAAGAAATAGGAATAAATGTTAAAACGGCTTGCCATACGGGCGCCACTGGTGTTGAACACACCGTGTGTATGCCCGCGCAATTACCATTAAATATCCATAATTATTGATGCGTTAGTTTAAAATAACTCGATTTGGCCTGCGGGCCGCCACTTCGGTTCTTTTTTTCTTTCTTTTTTTATACATTAAACCTTGAATAAATTAGTACACTAAATAAAACACTTGACCCTGATGACTATCCGACGCTCTTTAATATTAGATAAAGTGTCACCTTTACAAGAGAGCTTAAGGGGAAACTCATGCTTTCTGGAATACACAGGTGCATAAAATTGGGGATCCGGTAGGTCGAGGTGAAAGCCGTTAGGCGAATGATCGTCTCAATGCCCATGAGCCCCAGGCCCAATAATGGATATGGTGCACACAACGTGTGTGGACTGGCATTGTATCCTATGACCGGGGTAATAATAGTGTTAATCGCTTAGATATGATTAGACGCTTATTAGACGCTATAATATGTCTGTATTTTAAAATCGAACCTTTTATTACTAAAAAACCTTCTTACATTTTGCTAGCTATAGAAACACTTGAATATTAAAGCGTGCATGCGCGCTGTTAAGATGATATTTTCTCCCCCAAAAAGAGAGAAAAGGCAATGAAAGAAAAGAGGGGGAAAACAAGAATAAAAATGCAAGTCAAGTCCGATTCAATCTTTACTCATATTTCAACAAGTATTATGGTATTTGCGATTTGCATGATCCCTAACCTGTCATTGATCTAGATTATCGATGTTTATGATATAGAACGGAGAAAGGGTATCAAATGAAGAAGGTAATCACAATGGTATACTATGTAGGTCATATACAATGATATATAATAGGTGAATCGGTACCGCGAGCAAGGATCAAGCGATCAATATCATAATGTCAGATGGTGTTTAATTTGATTCGTTTTTATTAACGTATATCGTAATTTAAATATGCGATATCATTAATTACAGCTCATTTAATCCTTCTCTTATGGCGATTTTTTGTTGGTACGACAATAATTTCAACCTCGTACATTTTATTTCTTTAGTTCGCTAACCTATTTTTGGTATATAATATTCTAAAAATTAAGTAGCCTCCCCGGTCATAAACATGAAAATGGATGGTTCAATTAGAAAGAGTATAGCTTTAACCCAGAAAATATATAATCTATAACACTTGATTTAAATAAAATGGCGGTATCCAAAATGTTTCAGGAAACGCAAAAGTAGAACACATAATTCTCTGTCGATGGGCTATTTTCCATGTTTACCTATATAGATTTCATTCTACCACAATGGACATCAATAGTAAGCTATTGTTCTCGATCGAAGCGACCTAAAAAGACATTTTAAAACAAGAAGAAGAAAAAAAACGGACATGCGACCCGCTTCTTATATATATATAACTTGGACTGAAGTGGGGTATATATCACGTGTACAATGTTAGAGCGACCAAATGAGGTTTTGGGGAACTGGTGCACAGGTCCCTAAAATAAATCTAAAAAGTTTAAAGGTTAAAAGTGGTTGCAGTAAAGTTAAAGGAATCTATAGCAGCATTGTCCAAATCCATAATCTTACTCAGAACTCGTGTGGTTCTCTCATACCTTGTTGTATTCGTATTAATATAGAAGCATGGAATATCACTTTGCATTTTCGCTCATAACTTGGCAATATAATATCAATTTTACGTGAAATTTTCACGCACTACTGAGTGGACACATCAGAACACAACTATATACATTTTGAATAACCATTCATCACTTTTTGCACATGTCAACAAAGTTAGTAGATCCCTTTGACACTCAGGGTATGTGCCCCTACCCCCCCCCCCCCCCCCCTCCCGAAATAAGTTGCGTGTGCTCCCGATCAGTATTTAAAGGGATTTAGTAACTTTGTTGACAAGTGCAAAAAGTGATGAGTGATTGATAAAATGTGTATTGGAGTGATCTGATATGTCCACAAAGTAATGTGTGAACATTTCACGTTAATTGGCTGTTTTTTGGCTGAGATATGAGCAAAAATGCAAAGTGATATTCACTAACTCATTGTACTTAATTAACTTTGTACACGGCATGAAATTATCCCGTAGACAATTTCATATCTGAACACTTAAATCGTAAATATCTTTTGAACGAAGTTGAAATTTGAAAAACCGAAACCTGTCCCGTGCTTTTATTGTTAATAAGATTGAAGGAGGCAGATTAACCCGAAGAAGAAGAAGAAGAAGAAGAGAACCATTAGAGTTCCAAGTAAGTTTTGAGGATTTGGACAATGTTACTAAGTCCCTTTTAGTTCACGCTCCGCCAAATGTAGGTTGGGATTTAGGTGGCAGGTGTATGGCGGATTGAAAGGATCGGATATTTCCTGTCAAACATATTTTTGGTGGCTGAATCTTGTGCATTATCATTGAAAGCTAAGCTTCATCATTATACCATACTTGAATGCTAAAAGGGAATATTAACCAGTTATAACGTCCCGGTTAAGAATCTGTTTCCATTCAAATATCAACCATTAACGCTAGAGGGTGCCATTAAGTAACCTGACAGTTTTAGTTTAACAAAAAGTGGCATCTTTTCTATTTAGATATTCGATAGAGAGATTAACCGAATCAATTCAAAAGTCAATTTGGTATATTTTACACGTTTTCAAGTCTTATACATTCATTTAGTATAATATTCATATCGGTATAACTTGCGAATGAGAAAGTCAAATCCTGCGACTTTTATTCGAACGACTCTATCTGTGAATATATCGGCCGTAATTACTGAACGGAGTTTGACTAGACATTACATAGTTGTCCTCTACCTCGAAAAACGCACGTTTTTTATGCTGCTCCCCACCCAGGTGCAATAAGGGCACTTGGCAAGAATAAGTGTAAAGCGTATGTGCACTATAAAAGTAGCACATGCTGAAATGCTCCCCATGGAGTGGAGAGAGTGCACAATAAAGTGCGGATGTGTATCCGATGGCTGAGGTAATTTAAATATAAGATGCAGGTCCCTGCATGTGGGAGAACAGAGTATAAAGCACTGAAGAGGCTAACCTGGATAAATCCATAATACATCAATAAACAAAAAACAATATTTTTTTAAAGAGTCGTCGAAACGAGAACGTTAAATCAATTTAAATGCTTGGGGCTAGTTGGCTCTAAATATAGTAGGATGGATAAAGGGATGGAACGTTATCAGTGCTAATATAACGGGAAATCATGTATAATTAATCATATTTTCCAACGCACGTTCAAGATTGGACTCTATTTTTAAGAAGTTCGGCATTATTGAGTGGTGAAAATGGTGAACTATATATTATTTAAATAGATAACGAGCTTATATATAGCTGTATAATTAGAATGGTCTGTGGGTGGATCAGAATCATACAAACTATAAATGTAAAAATTCCTCCCCCCCCCCCCCCCCCCCCCCATTTAAAGAAAAAGAAGAAAGTTCGTCATTAGTGAGTGTAGGCACACTTTTACAGGTGAAAATGGTAAACTGTATTTTGGTTCAAGAGCTTATCGATAAATAATCATCATAGTTTGTGGGCGGATCATAAATATTTGCATGCAAATTACTAATTTAAGAATAACCGCAACAAATATTTCAAGAAAGTGCGGTATTATTCCCTGTAATTTAGGTACTAATAATGTATATATGACAGGTGGACACTGAATCAATAGCTTATAGATATATAATTATTATACTTAGCATGCTTAGTGAGCAGATCAGACGGGACTTTAATAAAACAAAATTACAAACAATTTCCTTATACGGATGAATTATATATGTTGTACGTAAACTGAAATAAATAATTAAGTATATTTTTTTTTTTTACAGTATTATTTATGGAACGATATAATGAGGTATACAAAATTGAAATTTAGCTCCCCTGTAACAGTAATGCAGTTAAATCGATTGTCATAAAATAGTACATCTATTCCAGTGCACCAATTGGCATGACTAGTCTCGATCTCGGGACCTCCAGATCGGAAGCCACACCCTACTGATCGTGCAACAACACCTCAATTCGTCGAGGACTAAATTGGACTCTCAGTGCCATTAGCATGATGAGTGTGGACAAAGATGAAGTCATTATAGACCCTGAGGATGTGCATTAAGAGTAATTCGTTGCCATAGCAACGGAAGACAAGCCTAGTGTCCCAGTCACATAATCCCGTAAATGTATGTTGTGCGTGCCGAGTGCCCATCCACATACTTGTTAAAGTGAAATTAATAATTAAGTATACATTTATCTTTCTTTTACAGTATTATTTATGATACGATATAATGAGGTATGAAAAGTGAAATTTAGCTCCCCTTTAAAGTGTACCATAAAATTATTGTCGGGAAATGCGAAGAAAAGAATACAAAAACATCAATAATTTGCGAAGCGCAAAGAAATAGAAAACATCGCTGCATGGCAGGATAAAGTTACGCAAAGCATGCACACCAATTTGTCAATCTAACATAACAGACTAACTACCCTAATGGATGTGGGATAGCGGGATCGATTGGAAATAAAGTTCGCCTTGGATGATATCTCGAGCGATTAAGTGGAAAGACAATGACTTTAAAAAGCTGATTTTGAAGACGAAAACACTTTAATCTGCGCAACATTCCCGTTCGCGAATTGTCTAATGTGATATCCTGTGCTCTAGGCAATAGCCATAGTCAGGCCGCAATCAATAGTTTAGTATTCATGATTTTACAAAGATGCGTAACAACTCCGCAAGTGGTTAACTTTTACAGGAAAAGCGTGCAATAATGCCCCATTTTCAAGGTTCATCTAGAATACACATTGGCAAATTCGTTTTATATCCGTTTGAAATGTTATAAGTAAACAAACAAAACAATTAAAGACAAACATTGATAGATACATAATTATGTAAAATATACATAACATGACATAAACATATAATGATATGATTGCTTGCTATAGATGAGAATGATCGCACATTTTATATAAACATGTTGAGATAAATCGCTGCATAACTTCAATAACGCAAACTAAATCAAACACACATTTGTATTAACTGGTTTAGAAAAGCAAACATGGAATATCATTCAGTCATGTGCCCTTGAGAGTCATGGTAATTATGATGCATTTGTATGGAATGTGACGGAGGGGAAATCTAGTATAATCGAATTAACAATGCGCGAGTCGTGTAAATTCAATTGATTGATATGCATGTGTCTATAAATACAGCTTTTGATATGAAAATCATCTGCATCGCCCATGAATGGCAGAATGATATAATGAATAATAATAATCAAATACAGGAATGAAAAAAAGAAAGATTTTAATTCAAGGTTGCGTAAATGTAAACATGACTTATGCTCAGTGAAAATATTACACTATTCCTGTTACTGCACACCATTGTACACTACACACACATACACACACGCACACACACACACACACACACACACACACATACACAAACACACACACACACACACACATACAAACACACGTACACATCCACTTACAATGCACCCAAAATTGATAATCTCTCTTCCAACAATCATGACAATTTTACTTTTAGGAACAACATAATTGTTGATTACTGTTTCTCCAGCTACCGTATGTAATGCAATGTACATGTACATGGATTATGAAAAGTATAAGCTGACACCATATATATCTCCTTGTACTTTACACGAACTTTGCCGAAGTTTTATTCAATTTCCCCAAGGCCAACAACTCAATTGTTGAATTGCTTGCATTACATGATACCAATGACGTAACGACCTCTAATTTCCGAAACGCCACTCACTCAGTAAACAGTTGTATTCAGGTATTATGTTTTACATGAAAGTCATGCTACTTTGCGAATTAACGAAGCAAAAAAGCAAGGTTGGTATTGACGTTTACGAAAATACCGGAACCATGGAGTTTACAGCGGTACATGTTTTCAAGGTATGGAATAATGTCTTTTCTTAAAGGGATCTAATAGCTTTGTTGACTTATGCAAAAAGTGATGAATGGTTGATAAAATTTGCATTTTTGTGATGTGATAAGTATGTCCACTAAGTAATGTGTGAACGTTTCACGTTAAATGGATGATATATGGACGATTATTGAGTGAAAATGAAAAGTGACATTTGCTAACTCATTGCACTGACTTTTATCACAGTTATAACTTTCCAGTGGATTATTACACATCCGAACCTTCAATGGTAAATACCTTTTCTACGAAAGGGAAATTCGAAAAACTATCCATGCTTCTATTGGTAATACGAATACAAAATGGTATGAGAGAACAAGAAGAGTTCTAAGTACTAAGTGTTGTGGATTTGGACAATGTTTATAGATCCCTTTAACCTATTGTCGATACAATATTGTATTTCCCATTTAATAAATAATACACAAGGTTCCCGCGTAGGCAATTTATGTGAACCAGTCAATGATTTCTCAAACGACCTCCGCCATTTGTCCCATGAAAATGTATTACTTACAACTTTGAAGTTTTTATTGTTGTCAACTTAACTACTTCATTATTTCACTTAAGCATGACATTTGCTTTTGTTCTAATAATATGAACATTTATTGTATACAGGTAGAAGTTTGAAAGTTGTTCAATCATTACGTTTCTTCACGGGAAAGACTGACTTGAACTGTATTGGAATAAGAAGTATCGGCTGGAATTCGATGACGTATACGGTGGCATATAGCAAGCATGAATTCAATAACATTCTTATTAATAACAATTGCCTATATTGTTTTCAAATAATCAACATACAATTATCATTACAAGTTTGAAATCCTATAATCATGCTTCAATTAATTCAAAGGTCTTACGAGAGAGTTATAATCACACATCTCCATCACACACGCTTTAGGTAATTATTCAATGATCACGAAAAAGAATTTTATAATAAAAGAAACAAAAAAGTACGTAACCTGCTTCAAATTACGCTTTCTCAAAATCATGATTTATAATGTATAGCATTCGCAAACTGGCTTTTTCATTTCAACGGTATGTTCATGACAATATAGTCAGATTGGATGAGAAAGTACTAACATAATTGTTAATTTGTTATGCCTTCCCGCGACAATAAATGTGCAATTAAATAATTATTAAGTTTTAATATAATTATATTATTATTCTGCAAATATTCTCGGTAATATGATAATGTGCGTCAATCTTTTTTTTCGTATCGCCTACTCATATGATTGCATGATTTTGATGACATGATAATTTATTTCCTTTAACCCGCGATTTTTTCCGATTGCTCGAAACGCGTGAAGAAGATGCCCCGCCGTTTTGTAACTTTTTTCTTTCGAGTCTTCCGCATCTAGTTTCGAAAACCGGACCCAATTTGCTAATTTCCGTTATTTGTGTACAAAACATAATTATGAAAATATCACTTTTCCTAAAAGATATAAAACGTTGGTTATTTGGTCTTGTGTTCACTTTAGGTGTTTGTTTTGGGGGTCAAAATAGTTTAATTATAGATAGAAGTGAAATAAAACAACAAAAACAACGTACATGTAATACATAAGTTAAAAACAGTGTCTCAAGAAATTATCAAAACAATAGAAAACATAAGGAAACACCGGCACCGCCCCCTCCCCCCCCCCCCCCCCCCCCCCTTGCCGTAGAAAGACCTCAAATAGCCTGGCCATTTTAGGGTTAAAAACGCTATCAACATCAACTATCAAGTAAAAAACACAAACACAAACATACTATGACTTCGTTAAACAATCATATTACGGAATGAGGTACTAGTTCCCATTTAATCTGAAAATGTACGTGCCCCCCCCCCCCCAATCATTAAAAAAAACAATCAAACAAAACATAAGGGAGACATCTGTGAACAAATAACGAAATTCATAAGGTGTGCCCTCCCACCCCACCCTCGATCCCAATTAGTCTGTCCCCACTATGCCACGATTGGTATAATAATACCGTGGCTAGGAATTATGTATACATTGTTGTATGAAAATCTTCCTGTTGTAATAGGTATCTTGTTAAAAATGAATATAAATAGCCGAGACCAGTAAATTCACCCTGTTCTAAGAGGGTTTTGATAAAATAGCGAGGTCCCTTTGTAATTGGTTTCCCAGCAAGATATCAACAAGCAAGATGTGAGCGAGGCAGATTACTTTCCAATGCCCATGAACAGATTATTGATCGTTACGTCAGTAAAGATCGAATTCACAATACAACGGTGTATATATATCTAAAACAATTCTCCGATTCCCAGCTGTACAAACTTCATAAATAAATCGTGAGGGTTTTTCTCTTCTTTTCGTCTGACCAACTAGTGAAGGTAAAACAACGGTACGAAATTGACCCGATAAGTGTTATTACACTGGGATAAAAGCGGCCTTCTGACTAAAGTCGTTTGAATAAATGTCAAGCAGTCAATCAATTTACCAAGTTTGCGCCATATCGTGATGAGAATGGGATGTTATATTTGTCTATACAGGGTGGTCCAAAATAAATGGAACGGGGCACTTCCCAAAATATAGTACCAAAGTGATTATGTCCATCGAATAGAGTGTCTTTTCCAATGACAAACGATACCAAGAACAGTAATTTTGGTCGTGTAGTTTTTGTTTTAGGGCGCTGTGAGTGACAACATGCACATTTTTGTCAATTGTTACCAAGTCAGTGCCAGTTTAATCGCACTTCCTGCCCGTAATAACATCGAGCAACCGTGTCCATTCTCTCGGCACACGGCTGAGTGCACACTAACAATGGCGCGCGGATTGCTTGATTTCTGATGCTATGGCGGGCAGTAAGTGCGATTTAACAGGCACTGACTTGGTAAAAATTGACCAAAATGGAAGCCTGACATGGTGTCACTCACAGCGCAGTAAAACTACACGACCAAACTTATTGTTCTTGGTCTCGTTTTTCATTGGAAAAAACACCCTGTCCGATGGACATAATCATATTCTTACTTTATTTTGGGAAGTGCCCCGTTCCGTTTTTTTTGGGCCACCCTGTATATCGCTGTGCGTGAAACTAAATCGGATCGTGCGTATTGTGCACTGTGGGTATACGTTGTATATGCTTATTCCTTGACATTTCACGCATTTCTGCTGTTATAATGTTACAGAAATCGTTTTGATAAGTCATACAATCTGCCAATCGTTTAGCATCTCTTGAAAAGTCATGCATTGCTTATATAATGTTAGTGAAATAGTTTGATAAGTCAAACAAACTGCCGATCGTTGTACGTATGCACACATAAATCAAATTTGACGATACATAAAACACGAATAATGTCTTAAACAGTCCTCGGCCTAAAGTCATATTGAATAATTACTTTGTCAAACATTAATGTATACACTAATACCATATTCAACTTAACATTTCTTTTATGAAGTTCACAAGTGAGAAAATCAGCTATGATTTTATACAGTACACCTTTGTTGACATTTTGTAGAAATTGACGGAAATGGTCAAAACGTCGTCCATGCCTAAAATATAGGCCAGCATATATAGACATATTAAGGACCGTGGAGGCATGAAAACTGAGCGTTGTTTGCTTCAAATTTTAAGGAAATTGCCCTTTCTTTAATTTCCTGATATCGCACAAACAGATGGTATACAGACATTGATAATTTGACACCTTATATTTTAATGCAAAAGTGGAAAGATGAGCGGGTATATAGCAGAAACTAATTAAAGCGATGGAACTTAGATCATAAACGGAAAAAAAGGGATACCATTCACGTATCTTGCACAATAATGAATATCGGGAACACATTGTAACACAGTAAATATTAAAAAGGTTACACATACACAGTCATAATAAAAACCTTTATATATGCATTGTCATTGATCGACTGATAATATTACC